>JAYKTE010269509.1:0-11673 GCA_036873565.1 Xipholeptos notoides | reverse complement strand
GCACGTTAAATATGCGTACAGACAACCCTTACAAGTCACATGGCGATGGATGAATGGCCTCGTGTGCAGGCTTAACTTGTTGTAAGGGTTGGCCGTCTTCTGTAAAGAAGTGGCAGTCGCCATATTAGATTATATAACGCAATGATTGAATATGAATTTAAATCCTGTGTGTGTAGGTACATATAAATATGAATTTTTATATATAATTAAAACTAAAACTGTTTTGAGGGTCTTTCATTTTTCGATTTTAAGATATTGGACAATACTTGATTTAAAAAAAAACAAACACTAATTTGTAGCAATATCATTCTCAAGCTTGATTACTCTTGTAATTAAAACCATTTTAGTAATAATAAAATCTGGTTTTATTTAAAAAAATAAAATGATATTTTGTAAATATGCTAAAATAACTTGTATTATTTTTCACGAATAAATGCATTATTTCACACGCATACACATATAATTACGAGGGTCATTTAATAATTAAGGTAAGTATTCTGTTATAAGGACTTCTAAGACCGATAGAAAGGTACTTTTTGTTTTCCCTGTAATTCTTTTTCTCATGGATTTTTTTTTTTTTTGAGATTGAAAAAATCTTTGGGAGTTAAGGCGATTGATAAAAATGGCCGACTAAGAAGCATGCTCTAGGGTTGAACAGGGGTCACTTATCAAGTGTTTGGTTGCTGAAGAGTGCACACCGGTTGGAATTCGTAGGAGAATGTCAATTGTGAAATGTCTATAAGTGGGTTGAATTGTTTAAATAACGACGAATCAATGTTGAGGACGACAACATGCCTGAGAGGCTTACAGAAGCAAGGTATACTGGGATGATCGAATACGTCAATGACCTCATTCAGTCTGAGAGAATGGTTACTGCGAAATTCTGAGGCGGGTCAAGAAAGACAAAGAACAAACGCAGGGTCATCACACAGCAGAGGATATATATACTTGGTCGAGCAAGTTCGGCACAAGGCCAGTTTTACATGCTCGTTATATCCCTAGTCTTTTGTAATAAGTGCTGTCCTTCACATAGAGGAGTTACTATCATTGAGGTGGCGGTTTTTTAATAAGTGTTATTCTTACGCCTTGACGAGTTACTCTCCCAGGTTAACGAGCCTCTTCTGTCTCAGGTAGCTAAAAGTGAATGTAATGGTTTTGACTGGGATTTGAACTCTGGAGTTCACTGCTCCATCTTTGCTGCAGCAGAGAAAGAGTCATCTTGTGTCATTACAACGCAGATCCCACGCGGCAGCCCTAACGGTGCAGACCCCCAACGAACTGGGCTGGGAACAGTTTCATCGCTTCCTTGACCACAGACCACGCCCTTTCAGACTCTCAGCTATTTGGTCCCTTTTGAAAAGGAAAATGGAATAAAAAGTGTTGTGAGTGATTGGCTGAGATACATGCTCAAAGATTTTTACGCGGGGGAACCCGGAAGCTTATGCACAGATAGGAAAATCTGTGCAGCAATGTTGGGAGAGTACGTTGGAAAAAAAATCTCCATTGGAAGTCCTTATACCAAATAATTCACCTTATTTATTGAATGACCCTCCCATTTATCTTTTATTGATTCACATATTAGGGCCTGTTTAGAAAAATGCAGATGTTTATCTAGACTTTGTATTAAAAAAAAATGGAAAAATGGGTGAAATAACATCTTAAATAAATGCACTACACGTTTCCTGCTTTTCATTTCCTTATTTTACTGATTTAAAAATAATATCTTAAGGTTTTATAAATAAATGACCCACTGCTTGAAATAAGGACCCGGTCATTTATTAAAAACAACAACAAAGAAACAAACAATAATTTAAATTAGGATTAAATAATCAGTTAAATATTATTAAAAAAAAGTATCGAATATTAAAAATGTTCAAGATTAACCAGTCTCAATTTGATATTTGGAAAGTTATCAGTCGCATGCTTATGAATATCAACAAATGATCCTGATTAGTCGCACGAGTCATATCGTGCATACTGGACGAGCAGTAATGGCATGTTATTTTCTAACGACCTAAACACGTCTATGGCAGCTATTTTAGAACGGACATTTAGAATCTTGTGATAATTACAATACGAAGAATGGGAGGTAATTTTTAAAGATATTTGTTTAAATAATACAAACATACTTAAGAACCAAAACATTTAGTTTGAAGTTACATAATAAAAATACAATTGTTTTCTTTACGTCACTGCTATTTTAGCAATGAAGTAAAGAGATGAGTTGTATTTTTATTATGTAAAATTTTCAAAATAAATGGTTTTGTTCACAAGTACGTGTTTATTATTTAAGGGTAAAATTCTCCCAGGTTTACCACTAAAACACGCATTCTTTATATCTTTAACAATAAAATTCCCTTTTAGAAAGGATAAACTTATTAATATTCCATTTAATGGTGAATACTTCAAAGAATCGATAACAAAAAGAAACAAAATACCATAGCTGGAATAAAAAATTACATTTAATTGTTTCTGCAATATTCACTTACGTGAAGTATAGTAATGTATTGTGATCGAAAGGGACTAGAAAAGGTTATCCCCATTTTTCCTACTTGCTTATATTTAAATTCAAAAATTCGATGAAAAAATTAATAAATATTTAGACTGGCCTTGACTTCCATATCATTAAATACCTTATATTCGAGGATGGTATCTATTTCAATGTTGGCAGAACATTTTTGGCTCCTGATAAAATAATGGAAGATAGTTATTTTTCTAATATTTTTGCATATTCGTATAGCAAACCATCCTAAACCTCTATTTCTGACAGTACATTCTGTTGCCCTAATGTCTTGTTACTAAAACTCATTATGGATATCAGCGGGGTTCTAAGTAAAATGACTGTATGGAGCTGACACTGTAATCTGATTTCTGCTACACTTATCTTTTTCAATTATTCTATGGTTAAATTAATGCATGTTGGTATGCAATCCAATATGTACCTAGAAATATACTGACATGTGAATATAGATATGTAGCGATCAGATACTTAGCGGGTGAATGAGACGATATGCAAAATGAAGTATTATCTACACTTAGAATCTTTAAAGTCCTTTATTTGGAAACCAAACTTTAAAAAGGAATAACGCTTAGATAATAATATATTTGTTTTCAAAGTTTTGACAAAAATTCTTCCAACGTGGTTTAATTTTTTAAAGTAGTAAAATAATCCATAAAAAATTTTTCAATTTTAGGGTGCGTGCCTAAACGTCTATAAAACTTTATATATTTAATTCTGTGATAAAACCATCATGGAATGCATTCAATATTGTTGCAATAAACTAAAAACTGTATTTAGATTGGCCAGATTTTAAGAAAAAATAGCCAAAATTTCAGCTACCACTTAGTGTATTAGGAATAAACTAATCAATTTATTAAAGAAATCAATTTTATTGTGGAAAAATATTATGAAAAGAGTGCTTATAATTTTTAACACAATTATTTCTGAAAATTACGCCTGTCACTTTTACAGGTGATTAAAACTGATTTTTCACGGTTATAACACTTCTTATGATGCGGTAAAATAATTCTAAAACATGTTTCTAAAGAAAACTATCATAGTTTGAAAATACCAAAATAAATTATATATAAACCAACACCGGTGATGCAAACAAGACGGTCACTTATTCTCAAGTAACACAAAGTAACAAAGTCCGTTATAGATGCATTATATTTTTTGACAATTCTACACGATTTCTGTATAGTTCTGCACGTTATGTAAGACTCTGCTCTCCAGTCTTTTTGACAGGCGTCTTCAGGCGTTTCTACGATCGAATCACCTACTGCAACTGCGATTGAAAAGAAAACTTCAGATGGGCATCTTCCCGGGATGCGGGACACCTGGTCTCAGAATCTCCTTCCAATATGTAAATATTTGAGAACGCTATCATTGTGCCCAGGTTCACCCATCAGATTTTAGGGCGGATGCCCTCTTTGGTCTGACACCAAACGTTGCAGAGCACCCTTTTTCTTAGCCACACCTCCAATACATCATCAATGAAACCACTTTTCTAAGTGCTGAAATATCCAATTTATTCAGGATAAAAAGAGGAAACAATAAAAAAGAAATGGAAGTGTATAATTAAGTACGGGAAAGTCGGGCGCTTTTTCAAACCTTTGGGTAAAAAAGTATTGTCCATCAATATCCGGGTCGCTATACATTTTTATGCTAGAAGCCTGCGATTTTGACCGACCAGATGTAGGATAATTAATGGTAGGTTAGTGTTTTTTTTAGGCCCTTTGCTCTCCCTTCTTTTTCACATATCCAGTCTAAAATGTTTGTGAAAGATATATTTAATGAAAAAAAGAAAACGGAGAAAAAATGTACTTTATCTCAAGATTATTAAGGCATGAAAATACTTCTAGATCAATAACAGCCTTGTGCACCTTATCGGCCTTCCCACCTAAAGGTATAATACGGCAATATCCGTCACATATGTACCTCATACCTGCTCATCCGGTAGACATCCCTGAGGATCCCCAGTACACCCCTGATCATCTCTAGTTGCCGTAGCGGATACGGCGAAAATTTCGAAAATACGTGTAAATCCGGTGCATACAGGAACAGCCGTGGGAGATATGTTGCATGTGAAGTCGTTGGAACCACTACGGCTCCATGCAGGGATGCGTCTCGGATGGGTTTACGACTGTGACAGGTGTACCAGATATTAGGCACGTATGCGACGGATAGCGCCGTAACATAGCTGTATTACTATCAGAAAGCATTGTACAATCAATATTCGGGTTCATATATATATACTGAGTCACCTTAAAAATTTTTCTTTTCAAGAATTTCAATTTTAACACAACAGACCTGGTGTATGATAAAGGGATTTTTGAAAAAAATAAGCAAAGTGATTAATTTCCTTTGTTCCAAAATCTGGCCAATTGGATATATTCATGAATCTGCCCTTTAACATGTACGAATTAAGACATTTAAGTACTGGTATTTGAACAAACCAGCAAATGAACATACGTAAGAACTCTTATTCAATTTAGACAGGTTGATTTAAGAACGGGTATATAGATGTATTGTTTTGTATTGATATTCGACAGAATATACTTGCATATATAATATATAATCCAATATATGCACAACATTAACAATTAGGTTTAACTCTTTCATTAGAAATATTACCCTCAAATCCACAGCAGTATATTTTTAATATGTGTACATACAGCAAAACACATAAATGCTACATTTATCCAACAACTTCTCGAAATCCCCTTTTCCCATTTTACTTGTTAGTTTGAAGTAGACTAATTAATGTTGGCTCAATAGGTACCTAATTGCACAGAGTCGAAAAAGAAATAAAAGACTAGCTAAAATTTGCTGAAAATGGATACGCCATGCATATCTCTGTTTTTAGATAGAATCCATAATGTTTAATTTAAAAGGAAGAATATTGTACAGTTGATTGATTTTATTTGCATTAAAATGCATTCCACCCACTTTAAATGGATATGTTTTGCTTGACTATTGTTGAAATCGATAAGAGCTTTTTAGAAAAAAAAACATGAAAATATTATTAATATTTCCGTTTTTATTTTTATATTTTATTAACATTAAAGATTTACAAGCATAAAAAGTAATTGCAAATTCTTTTGGCAATTAAAATATCTTTTGCTTTTTTTACAAAAATAAAATAAGTGCATTAATTATGTCATACACACATTTGTAAATTTCGATTTCTTAAATGAGAATGCAACTGTAAAAAATAAACATGCAGTTGATTGAGAAGAAATTTAGTATGTGTAATAATATAACGGTATTTATTCGGAAAAACGTAGGCTGTCTTGTCCCCCGATAAAAAAATCACTTAAATCACCCTGTAAAAGTGAGAAGTGGGTTTTTTAAAATATGTGTCAAAATCACAAGACATTGTTCCTTAACTTTTCCCAGGCGAAATATAGATGCATTAATTAAATTGTTATTTCAATATTAATTTACAATTTAGATGCTGACATTTTGACTAGCTTGTCTTCAAATCTGACCAATTACCATTCAGATTTTATTCACTTCGATAATATTTACTAAATAGCTAATGATTTTTATTAAATATTCTTTTGTTACAATTAAATTCTCAAAAATGTCGAACATTTGCACTTTGAGAAAAACTGTATAATTTTCAGGGTATTATTCCCTTTTATTTGCCTATTTTTGTTCTTCTAGAATAAAAAACTGTAGAGTGAAATAGACCTAATTCTATATAACGAGTTTTAAAAAAGTAAACAATGATTAACATTAGGATTTGTCTGAATTTACTAGATTAGGTTTCAATACAATTTTTTATTGAAGCGATTTAGAATGTTAATTTCATCTTTAGTGTATTTGTCACGATGTTGCGGTCAATTTACCATTCAGCCATTTTCAAGTATTATTCGAACAAATTTGATTGATTAAAGAAAGTAGGTAATACGTTAAAACAGGAGTGGAGATTAAAATAATTAAATTCGAGTGTTTGCTAAAAGACTCATGGAACGTGGATAGTTTAACTCTATTGACTAAATAAAGGATTACTTTAGCAGTTTTGAGAAGGCCCTCGAATTCGACATGAAGGTTTCTTAGCACGAGAAACAAAAAAGCGCCGAAATGCACGCCAACCAAATCGCAATAAATATAGCACTAAAAGTTACAGTACAAGTCTGAATATCTTGATTAACCCATAATATTACACTGACCATATTTGAAAACAATCTATAAAAGCACAGATAATTTTAAATTCCTCTATTTTTATAGTTTAGCAGATCTGCATTATTTGCTGATATTCTAGAGTGTTAAATTGTTAAAAGAAACTTCAACATGTTTCGAGTTCTTCTTATTTTTTTACGGATTGTCTGTGAAAAAATACCATGAAATTTTCAAAATCAAAAACCTGGAGTATAATGGGCTAAATGTGCTTCAAGCTATTTTTTATTATCCAGAAAAAAATTATCAAGCTTAGATTAAGAACTAGATAGTTGCAACATTTGGAAACTTTTCGGATCCCTACTCGAAATTTTTTCAAAGAAAATCAAAAAAGTGAGGTTTTCATCTTTTCTTAATTTAAAATGTCTTTACATTAACAATCGTGATGAAGATATTTCAGACCATATTTTTTTCAGTAAATCTTACCCCCTGCTGAAATCTGTCTAGAGAGACAAAAGAAGAATAAGAAATTCAAAGTGATGATAAATTAATGCAGAACAGCAACAACAAAAAAGTACCTTAAAAATGCTATTCCAAAATAATACTAGCTATTTTTCAAAGCTAATCATTTAAAGACAAAGAACTACGAAGATGGGAGTGGTACTATTAAAACAGACAACTTTTTGTGCTCCAGACTTTTTTCTATATTTTCACAATCATTCTCAATGCCCATTTACCAGCGATTAACGACGTCTAGATTGCAGTTTGCCACCCGCATCTACCTCACTCTTCAAAGACGATAAACATCTATGTTGGCATAAAATACGCCGGTTTCGTAAACGTTTAACAGGTACCGGTATATGTAAATCATTTTTTTTTTTTGCATTGCGGAATTCCATGACACTCGTCCATGACAGGGATTGCTCTCTTAGAGTTCCACACCGTTAATATCTGCTACGGAGAGCTGAAGATATTTAAATAGTAAAATAAAATCTTATGAAATATCTAAATATAAGTTTTTTTCTAATACATATAATTTGTTCAATCATCTAAATATAATAAAATTTACTACATCGAAAAAATATCGATCCATTGTTCGTTATCGGAAAATATTTTCTCCTGGGAGATAAGAGTTGATTGTGTATGCTTCGTATAATTATGGCTTCTTTGAATAAATAGCAACAGATTTCGAGTGAAATCTGTCATCGCTGGTGTTCAGTATTTTTTTTTTTTAAACAAATACATTAATTAGGCGATGTAAAAACTAATGCAAAAATAAGCAAGCTGTCAATATGTATCGTAAATAGTGACTAATACAACAAATAGTGAATAATAGTAGCCTATATTTTTGAGTGAAAATTATCATTACCTACATAATTTTTTTAAAATATAAATGATTAAAAAATGTAAGTAATTTTCACTCAAAAATATAAATGTGTGTTTTTGAAAGAAACATTAAATATTGTTGAAGATGCGTATCATATACCCGTTTAATTATTAATGAAATTTGCCCAATTGCTTCTTTTTGATTTTATTTTAAAGCCATTTAACCATAAATATTAAAATTTACCAATCCATATACGTATCTTCAAAAAAAAGAAATTATACAAATAACAAAATAATAGTTAAAGTGTTTCTCAACTCAGCAATCTTTATTAGCTGACTGTGGATTAGGTGTTACTACACTACTTTTCGGCCAACTATCCCTCTGGCCTTCGGATAAGAATTTTGAGTCTTGAAACCGCCTCTTCATGCAATCACTGACATCCATAGTTGTTGCCTATTGCATCACGTTTTTGACCAAGCAACCCTCTGGTTGACTTGGGTAGGAATCGAAACGTATTTCACAGTTCAGTTAAGGCTAAAAAAATCATATTTCACAAAATTAAATTTATAGAGCCCATGACAGATTTAACCTGGCAACTTTTAACCCCTGATAGACAAAAGATTTCATTTTAAAGGGAAACTTCTCTATCGGGAATTTACTCCACACATTGATATTTTCATTGATCTTACTTTTCAATGTAATTGGCATCAACATTTAAATGTTGCTTTTAGGTATAAAACTACTTAGATAATATTTTTCTTTTGCGTAGTTTTCAAATTATTCTAATCTGTCTATGAATTGTTCCTTTCATATTTGAAACAACAGGTTTAATGATATCCTTGGACGACATGTATGACATGTAAAGAAGATAAATATTAAGCTCATTCACGAGGCTAATCTGCCCCATTGTGTACTACATCGTCTTTATTAGGCTGAAGCTTAAAATCAGATATCAAAGCCTATGATAATTATTTTTATAAATCAGAGGCTCGTGGCAACACGACGGTGGGTGGGGGTCGATCATAGCCTTTCACCATTAATTCTAATTTGATGAAATAAGAAAAGGTAAAGTTGATGAGAATAATTAAAGGATTGTTATGTCAAGAAAAAATATAGACTTACATCTCTTTTTAAAAATCTGTTGGTTAAAGAAAAGTATTTGAAGAGATACAGAAATAAAACGAAAAAGTAAAAAAAAAAACAAAGAGACGTATTTTCATAACCAGTGAAGTAAAATGATAGCGAGAGAAGATTATCATGATATCTCCAATAAATTTTGAAAAGGAAAATAATGATATAAACTATCTTCTCACCGGAAGAAACTCACTTTTTATGACCTTTGAAAGTGCTGAAAGAATAATAAAAGAAAAGATATTGTGTATAAAACAAGAAAAAATTCCGTACCTTTTTTTTCGCTGCAAAATTAGGGTGCAATTATTATTTCGTTATTTCAATCTTTATCAGCAGATTAGATTCTCACAAATGTGCAACATCTGCGTTAGAAAAAAAATTGTATGATGTTTTGGGTAGTATTGGTATTCGTTTGCCATTAGGCAAATATAAAAGTGCTTTAGTTTAACATTTTTCTTTTGTTTTTTTTTCGGTGCTGAAGTGATAAAAACTGACTTTGGAATAGTATTATACGACTTCAGATACTAGTCAAGACCATTAAATTCCCTTTCAGTTGCCTTTGGAGAAGCAACTAATTTAGGTGCAAGGATGACAATGATTGCAAAGACACTGGGAGATGAAGCCCGTCAACTCAAGGGGAGTAACTCACCCAGGTAAAAGACAACGCAAATTCAAAAGCGTCCGGAAATGTAATGGGCAATTAGATCTGGCATTTTGCCTAACTCAGTTTTATATTCGCCCAATTTATATATGAAGTCTACTTAGTCGAGCACAAAACCAAGTCAAACACAAGGCAAGTTTTACGTGCTCACTATCTCTTTCTATCTCTCTCTCTATATATATATATGCACCATATATAAGATATAGATTGTATATTCATGATCTTATATTTGGTCTGTGTCTATTTTCTAAAAAGATTACATAATGGTATGGTGCGTAGCATTTTTTACATGATTTTCTTATTGAATATTGTGATATAATAGAAATGTTGATAAATCCATGGACCCACTAGAAATCTGCTTTAATAGGTTACCGGGTTTATTTTAAGACTAAAACCCAGATAAATATATTGTAATTCCTTTACAAGTTGGCAGTCAGTATTAGACGGATTAACCCCAAAATACCGACTACAATTGGATTTAAATATTAAAGGGAACGCTTTAGTCATAGTATCAAACAGTGTCAATTTATGCTGCTTCTGATCCAAAAGGATATATTAATAAAAGAGAAAAGAGTAAGGGGAAGATTCAATTGCAAAGCAAAGAGAGGGGGTCACTTTGCCAGGTGGCGGCGCCATTTTGAGGAGGTAAAACTAGAAAATAGAGAAAAAAAATAATAAAGAGCCATTCAATATAACATTTTTTTTTAAATAATTTTAATTATACACTTTTTTCGTTTTGAAAAATCTTTGGTTTTCTTTGACGACAACTGTACATGTATACGAGTCACGTAATGAGATAAAAGTCTAAGACTAATAACAATGCAACTGCATAAGGCTAGATACTTGATTGCAGTTTCATGAAAATAAATATTTTGAGGGCTTTTTGAAATTTTGAAGGTTAACGGATTATCAACGGTCAAGTCACGGGTCGCAAATCTTACGACCGCAATGGATGGCAAAAACAGTTACTACGGCATTGGGAAGATTTTAAGTAAAAAAATAATTTGATTTTTTAATGAGAGGTAAGATATTCGTAGTTTATACACTGTAGTTAATGCTTCACTTATGGAAACAATATGTTGTAGAAGTAGCAAAATTCAATGGGAAACGCGGTAAACTGTCGGCATGCTATAGCAGTCTTGATTTAATTGAAAGCCATAAAAGACCGCAGAATATGAGAGTCTTTGCTGACGGTGCAGCTTAAAGCAGAAAATCATTATATCCTGATCGTGGAAGAAAAGTCAGAGGCTTTGTAGGGCAAAAAAACAAATATCCCTTCATTAGCCTTGTAATTATAAAATCTCCGTGGAAACCATGGCTTCAGATATTAACGACTGAATGAAGCCTAATAGATAATTTTAATCGATAGATAGAATTGCTCATCAAGCAGAACATGCAAGGAAATTGTTGTTTTTTTTTATTAAATTGTTAGATCTTTCGTTTGAATTTATACTAAATTAAAAAAATAATTTTTATTTGAACTATTGATAAAAAACATTCAATATTTTTAGAAACAGGACATAAGATTTGAAGAGCTAATAAATCAAAAACTAGCTGCTCGACATCTTAAAGTTGGTATAATTAATTTGTGTCCTTGATATTTAAGTTGGCTTGTCTAAATAACTTTAAATAAATATCTTGATTTGTAATTTTGAAATATTACTGTTTTTCCTCATTTCTAACTTAAGATGAATTGACATTTAAAATCAATGTAAAGTAACATAAAAATAAATGTATCTAGAAGTGACACCAAATTTACATCGGTAAAATAGGGGAGCGGTGTTGGCTATAGAGAGGGAGTTAAGATCATCCATAAGAGGTATTTTACTGATAGTTACCTCTTCGGATCAGTGTCACTAACGGTGTTTTAATGTGATCCTATATAATTACCTCTATTGTGACACACAACCACACTAGCGTATTAAT
>JAYKTE010269398.1:0-11674 GCA_036873565.1 Xipholeptos notoides | reverse complement strand
TCTTATTACATCTGTGAACTTAAAGAAACATTTTGTGTCTCGCACTTCCGCGCGAAGACTAATTTAAATAGTCAAGTAACAACAAGAGCATATCGTCACAGCCTTACTAATTACTGAATATCCAAGTTGAAGCCTTGTACCAAACTTAGCCATGCTTTAGAAAATGGTTATCTGCATTGAGTTTAACTTAATAAGGTCAGGTGAGAGGAAGAGGTCAAGTAAACAGTTTAATTGCTGACAAACATATCAAATGTCATGTAGGTTAAATGAAAACAGTTGAAAGATATTTCAGTAGTGGTTTTATTTATTTGCTGTGTTGAAATTAATATACTTCTCAGGTCGGTTTTTGTTTTCACTTTCTCTTAACTAAATCTTTTTCCACATCATGGTTGCTTATGTATAAAATTTCCTTTTTTATCCAGAAAAGTTAACATTTTATTTGTTTTTCTGAGACATTGAAAATTTAGAATTTTTTAACAAATGTTTGTTCTTTGGTTTTATGTTTTGATTAAATACTATTTTGTTCAATTAGTAAGGGATTGCTTATGTTTATTTTCATTCTAAATTGTCCTAGCTTATTGAAGGAATCAAAAGTAAAAATGTGTGTATATTAGTGATGGGACGATTCGTTGGAATCATAATCGTTAATCGTAAGAATTGTGTATTTTGGGGTGAATCGGAATCGCATCGTTAAATAAATACCTTAGATTTTCGATTTTTTGTTATGATTCTCTTGAATTTTTAAGTTAATCGTTAGTCAACATTTTCCTGGAATCGCAATTGTTATCGGAAAAAATTTAGGAATCATCCCAACACTAGTCTGTATATATATACACACTAATTCTAGTAGAGCAAGTAGAACTTTTGTTAATATTACTTATACTATATAATAAAGACCATTATGTGTTTATTCATATATATCTATCGTGTCACGCTCTGAACATTAAAGGCTAAAATGTGCAGCTCGGATCGGGACTCGAGTCCCTGATTGTCAGATTGCCTCTTAAAATTTTGATGCTCTACTGACTGAGTCATTAATCCTATACAGAATTTTCTCTTATTTTCTGTTCTTTAAACCCAGGCATACATACAAGATTTTTGATAACTGAATAGAATTATTATTTGAAATAGTTTTCATTGATTATTGTATAACATTCCCTTTGAAATAAATATGAAAAAAAAATGCAATATTTAAAGGTAAAATTTATTATACTATTTTTAAAACTCATTATTTTTAATGGGCATGCACACTTGATTAAATTAGTTTGTTTTGTCAATTAATGTATAAAATTTAGTTTGAAATTAATTATATGTGAAAAAAATACAATATTTGAAGGTAAAATTTATTGAATTATTTTAAAAACCTGTCATTTTTAATATGCATATACAGTAGCACATACATAATTCATTATTATTTCTGAGATGAGATCAGAGTACTTTTGACATATAAATCATAAAAATAATTAATCTCAGAATGAATAATGTGAATATATAAGCAAAGATGAAGATGGTATAATAAATAATATAGGTTGTTCCAATAACTTGGACAGAAGTGTATGTATATATATATACTTTTATGAATAAGTATTTATGTATGTATATATATATATATACATAGATAGATATGTAGGTAATATATTTTTAATGTGATAAATATTTTAACTTCTGTTCAAGTTATTGGAACATCTTATATAAATTAGGATTCAAATTAATTCTGATTTTTATTTTTCAGATTATTTTTTTGTTTTACTTTTGATTGTTCCCTTTGAAAATGAACAACCACAACGACTGGTGCATGCAAGATGATTTGAGTGAAAATGATCCAGAGATTTACAATCTAGTGATCCAGGAAAAACTCCGACAAAAACAGGGATTGGAACTAATTGCATCAGAAAATTTTACAAGCAAAGCTGTTCTCCAAGTCCTTGGATCTTGCCTTACTAATAAATACTCTGAAGGATACCCAGGACAGAGGTAAGAAAGTTAAATTAGAAAAAAGGTTTAGAAATTACTTAAGTAATTTTGTTCATGTCATTCAATGTAATATTCACTAATTCCTATGTCATTCAATGGGATATCCACTAATTCCTATGTCATTCAATGGGATATCCACTAATTCCTATATCATTCAACGTTTTAGCAACTGATTGGATCTATTTTCTCAGTTAAACTTTGCAAGGTAGTATTTTTAAAGTATAAAACAACAGGAAGGCAAATAATAGAAAAATTTACCCTGATTGGTAATAGCCATTTCAAAGGTGTTTTGTTTATGAAAATCTTATTTTTAGAGCTATAAAAATTATTTGAAATTAGGTAGCTAACTTGTTGCAATACTACCTCAGAACAAAAACCATTTGTACTTAGTTAAAATATGTGGACCATAGGATTGTCCAACTTTAAGTAATTTTCTGCCTGAAGTCTAATATGTTACTTAGCTCAGGTTTATTTTTCAAATGATGTGATTAAAAACTTGCAATCATACTGTAAATTTTACTTAATTTGTATTATACTCTTTTGATAGACTTAAAAAAAATTAAACACAAGCTGAATTTTAAAACATTTTAAGAATAAAGAGAATTTTTGTTTCTTTCTTTGAAAATTTTTTACGACTACCAGAGTATTGATGCAATTTTGTCCTTCTTGAACGAAATAAAATTATACAAAATTTTACTGTAAACATGAGTATCATTCAAAGTAAGTCTGCTGTCAAAATCATCTTGAAAAAACTGCAAACTTGGAAAAATAACCAGTTTTGGACAACAGTAGGTACATCTGCTAGTTTATAATAAGCAAAATTAATGTCTTATCTCTACATTAGATTTTGCTTATTTGTTCTTGATAAGTTTAAGGCTTGGAATTTCCTGTAGTTTTTCTTTAACACTGTCTTTCTGTTTATTTCAGATATTATGGAGGAAATGAGTTCATTGACCAGGTTGAGTCTATGTGCCAGAAGCGAGCTTTAGAGACTTTTCGGCTAAACCCAGAAGAGTGGGGAGTCAATGTCCAACCTTTGTCTGGGTGCCCTGCTAACTTTGCTGTATATACAGGTGTAGTTGGTCCCCATGGTCGCATCATGGGGCTCCATTTACCTGATGGAGGTCATCTGAGTCATGGTTTTATGACAAACAAAAGAAAAGTGTCAGCCACTTCAGTGTTTTTTGAATCATTCCCTTATAAGGTAGACAGTGCCTCTGGTCTGATTAATTATGATGCACTTGAAGAGAATGCCAAATTATTCAACCCAACTCTCATCATTGCAGGTTAGCTGGACTTTTTTTTTTAACTCAATGTTTTCATTTTATGACCCACTCTTAGGAAAGAAATAGGCAAACAAATGCCGATACGCTCCTGAATGTCATGCAATTTTTCTCCAAGTGTGGATGTTTCACTTTTTTGAGAATGTAATAATAACAATACAAGCTTTGATAAAAACCATCATTGAGTGCAGTCAATATTGTTGCAGTGAATAAAAAGCCAAATTGTAATTGGTAAAATTTTGGACAAAGAATGGCCAAAATTCTAGCATCCAATTTGTAGATTAAGATTGAAATAATAAACTAATTTTGCAATCAAATTTTTCTTTGGAAAAGTTACAGAAAAATTTCTTATTTTATACACAATTTTTTTTCAAAAAATGAGGCACACTGCTTTTACATTAAAAGTGAAAGATAAATTTTATACTTTTTATTATACAAAAATGGAAAAATAGTTTAGCCAAATCACTATTCTTTTTTACCAGGTGTGAGCTGTTATTCACGTCATTTGGACTATGCTCGCTTTCGTAAAATAGCGAATGATGTAGATTGTCTTCTCATGGCTGACATGGCACACATTAGTGGTCTTGTGGCCGCGAGTGTTGTTCCAAGTCCTTTTGATCATTGTGATATTGTTTCTACTACAACACATAAGTCTTTGAGAGGACCAAGGTCGGGAATGATATTTTACAGAAAAGGTAAATAATTTTCTTTTCTTTTTTTAAATATTTTTTTTATTCCGTCGAGTAATTGTTAAAATCTTGTTGGTAGCCCTGGGTGTTTGGACATTATTTATCAAGAATTTAAAATTAATTACCCGAATCAAATATACTGTTTAAAGTTCTTAATTTTTTTAAAAATTAAGTTCAGATATAATTGTTTTTTAAGATTTTATGTCTGAGTGGTACTTTATGGTAGTATAATATGTTAGAATCCTAATTTAACTGGTTACTTTTTTCTAAAGGAAAATGAGTGTTTTTTAAAGAATAAATTTCTCTATATTTAAAATCACATACTAAGAATTAATGTACTCGCATATCTTAAACTCAACAATTCAAAAAAAAATTTAGAAATTATAAGATATCTTTTTCTTATCTATAGAAGTATTTTTGAATGGTTCACAAGATTTAATGATGAGTACAAATATGAAATGAAGAGATAAATATCATTTTCTTAAAAGTTTTGTAATTTGTTGATGACAAATTAATGGTTGTAAACAATCTCAAACTTTGCTTACTGCATTACATTCAGTAAAACAAAATAATGTAAACAAGATAATATGTAGCAATTCTTATCTCAATTGCTCTCTTGTTTGTTATTTAGATAAAATCTTAGACCTTGAATTCTGTCCTTGAATTTTATTGTGGTTGTAAAAATCATTTTTAGCACCTTATTGCCACTTCACATTTGATTTTATAACTTTTTATACCTTAGTGTGATACTTGATATTTTTACTGTCATGAATGATTCATATTCAAATGTAATGATGTTTATGAATTTAAAATCATCAAGTTTATAAAGAAAGATTTAGTTATGAAAATTTAAAAATTGAATTTAGTTTTCCTTTTGATTTGGAGATTTTTTTCATATCTATTTTTTAGTATTTTTCATTTCTTAGCATATATCATTTTTGTTTTTTCATATGAATTTAAAAAAAACTAAGTAACTGGTTCAAATTTTGAATTTTATAGAAATATAAAAAAAAGTTATCAATTTCAGTATTTCATTACATTATATTTACTCATCCAATTACTTTTAACATGTAATGTTAAAATCATTTATATAATTTTATCTTTCATTTTTTTACCTTTTGCTTTTGATATATTAATATTTCATATAGTCAGATATAACATCAATTATATTTGTACATCTATAAAAATAAAAATGTGGGTAAGGTAAAGTAATTCTCTACCAAATTAGTTTGCCACTTTTTGGTCTACAGACTTGAAGTATGATATATGGGGTATTCAGTCCTGGGGATAACTTTCTAATTGGTTTTGAGCTGAAGATTTAGCTGCTAAGAAGTCAAAGTTGAAAGATTGGACCATTGCGGTCTCTACCGAGCTACTCTGCCAATTTTTGGTCTGAATACTTGAAATTTGATAATGAAGCATTCAGACTTAGAGGACATTTTGTAATTGGTTTTGATCCAAAAAAATAGTTGGTAAGGGGTTAAAATTTGGAATTACAAAAAACATAGATCAAAATTATTATGTAATTCATTTGAAAAATAAAGGGAGATTCCTTTTTTGTAAAAACTTGGAATTGCAAAAATAAATTTTTGAACAAAAAAAAACTGAGTGGAAATCTAATCTCTGATCATAAGAAACTGCCTTTTTAGACTAATTTCCTTAATTCTTCTCAAAATCTTCTTGATTTCAGTGAATAAAAGTTTTACTCTAATTTGGAAAGTTTGGAAAGACATTACCAAATCCAATAGTACCAACAATCTTTCATCAATGTGATAATTGTCAGCTACTGTAATAGAATTTGAATAATTGCTAGTTTAATCCTGGACAATTTAAACAAAATACCCAATATATCTGTTCCTGTTTTAGGTTGTTTTTGGGATTCATGTATTTGCCAACCCTAACTTCATCTATCTATTATATAAAAAAAAAAGAATCTAATTTATATTGTTATACAATGTTTTATTCATTTAGCTCCAGAACCATTTTTAAGTAAAAGTTTTAGTTTAATTATTGAATGAATTTGAAAAAGTTTTTATGAAAAAAGAAAAAAAAAAATATTGCCACAGTTTAAATGCAATCCATAAAGGTATTTTATAGAATACATCATATAGAAAATATTTGGTGTGTAGTGTTTTAAACCAACTTATAGAAAATTTCTTCTCTTACTATCTTGTAGGTGTCCGAAAAGTTTTAAAAAATGGAAATAAAGTCATGTATGACTTGGAGAAAAAAATCAATGAAGCTGTTTTTCCTGGTCTTCAGGGAGGGCCTCACAATCATCAAATTGGAGGTACATATATATATATATATATATATTATTTTTTTTTTTTCTTTTCTTGTATTTTACAATTTATTTTTTCAGCTGACAAAATATTCCTTTTTATTTTGTAACTTTATTTTATTCACTGAACATGAGTTGCCTTTGCTGCTTCTCATTTCTGTGTTAACACTAATTCATTTTTTGGGAAAGGTATGAATTCCCACTTTCCCTCCAGCCATGGGTTAAATAGTACATACTGTGTTATTAAAAAAAAAAAAGCGTGAACAAAAATAATGTCTATCAAAAATGATTGTTCTAGGCATTAAATGACCTAAAATGGTTGATATGCCGTAAAACACAAACAAACTCAATCTCAAACTCAATTCATTTTCTCATTTGTGTCTTCTATTTAAACAGCTTAAAATGTGTTGATTCACTATAAATCAAAACAATGGCCATATCCATACTTATTATAATACTCTATGAAGAACCTAGAATACTATACATCAATCTAAAATATAAATAATAACATGTACAACAAACTCTACAAAATACAACCAATCTTGAAAGGAAACCAGAATCACATAACACAAGAAATGAAAAGGTAACTCTGACCTGGATACACATTGGCCATACCAGACCGACTCCATCCTATATATTGAAGAAGGAATCGCCTTTCTAATGTGGAAAATTGTATAAAGTTGATTGAACATATGTTGATGGAGTGTTCAAGACTCAAACATTTACATGAAAAATGATACTGAATTGTCAGCATAGAAAACCTGCTCAGTAGAGTGGACTTTAGAAATATCCTGAAACAAGTTGAACTAAATCTACAGTCACACCAAAACCAAATACAAATTTGAATCCATAAGAATTCAACAAGAAATGACCCAAAGTATTAACATCCGATATACCAAACCAACCAACCAATTAAATCCCTTTTAGCAATATAACAATGTAAAACACATCATTATGAATCTAGCTCAAATAGTTCTTGTTTATATGTTTATAGTTTGAAAAAAAGAACTAATTATTATTGTTCAAATTATGCAGACTATTTTTATCTCTATTACATTTTCAATGTTTAGCTTGATGTGCCTTTCAGTTATCTTTATTTCTGGAGATTATATGTTAAATCCCCACTACAGGTGGAAATAGCTAAAAATACTTTTAACGTTGATCAATGTAGCACCAAGGTACTACTTGCAACATGAGAGCTCTACCCCAATAGATCCAAGTTCTTCAGTTTGATGTCAAAGGTTATCAAATATCTAAAGGGCTCATCAACCGAAAGCTTGTAAATATAAGCATTAGGATAAAAATCAAAATTTGAATAATAAGGAATTTTCTTTTAAAATTTATATTTTTCTTATTTAGCTTTGGCAGTTGCATTGAAGCAAGCTCAAACCAGTGAGTTTAAAGACTACCAACTGCAAGTTTTATCTAATGCTAAAGTGATGGCCAATGAGTTGATGGCACATGGCTACACCTTGTCAACAAGTAAGATAAACTTTTATTTAATTTCTTTTGTTCTGTCCCATATTTCAAAAGAATCAACAAAAATTTATAATTGGATATGGTATGTATATACCTGGTTGAGCACCAAACCAAGTAAGGCACAAGGCCATTTTTACATGCTCATTACATTCTTAGACCTTTTGTAATCAGTGTTGTCCTTCATCTAGATGAGTTATTCTCATCTTCCCTGGGTTTTTGAAATCAGTGGTATCTACTCCTAGATCAGTTACTCTCCCGAGTTAACAAGCACCATCTGCCTGCACTAGCTGAAAGTGAATGGAGTGGTTTTTACTGGTATTTGAACTTGTATAGTACTATTCAAGAGTCCAAGCTTCTACTACTTCTCCACCTTGACTGCCTATATTTTACTTGGATATGAATTATTCAAATCTTTAAAATTTTAGTTTAAAATCCTTGATCCTGTTTTTTGTCTGGATCAGTGCAAAAATTTATCATTAATTTCCTTTGTCTATGACAGACTTCATATTGAAAAAAAACCCAGCTGGAGTCTAATTATTTTTGGCATAAAATTAAAATTAACAATAACAGCACAATCTTTAATAAAACTATCATTGATTGCACTCAATATTTTCACAGTGAATTAAAAGCTGAATTGTAATTGGTCAGATTTTGGGACAAAGGTGACCAAAATTTCAGCATCCAATTTGTGGATAAATATTGAAATAAAGAATTGTTTAATGCAACCAAATTTCACTTGTGTAAAGTTAGGGAAAATTTTCTATAATTTTATACATAATCTTTTTGAAAAATGCTCTTACAAGCCATTAAGTGATTATTTTTCTGCTAACAGCAAATAGAATTGTCCCATTTTGCTGATTATGGGGCATAACTCTTGTATTCAAAACCAAGTGTTGGGTAAACTTTTACTTTAATTGTAAAAGTTTGGCACTATATGGTGTGCCACCTTGGCCCCATGTAGAGATTAATCATCAATCACCCATAATATATTGACGACAATTCAGCAAAAGTTTGGACTAATACCCAGAATTTCCTTCCTCTAAATCTCTCTGCTAGCGGTTGGAATAGAATAGACATTTAATCAGACGTGTACTGTCAGAGAAGTATTTTAGTTAAGGAATAAAAGCACATTCTATTTTTTTGTGATTACAATGAATGTTATAATAAGTATGCCCATTTAATAAAACTTTTGAATTTCAACTGCTATTTTTTCGTAATTTTCTTAAATACAGAACTTCAAATATGGCTTTCTGTTCTGATTCAAAATGGCTGAAAAAAATCCAACACATGTAAAAAAAGTAAACAAATATCTGGGGAAGCTCAGTAATTTGAGATATTTTCATAAAATAAAATTTGTTATATTTCATAATTAATGCAGATTCAGCATATGTAAGTAGATATTAACTAGTGTTAATTAAAATTGTCTGTTATACCTAGTTATAACTTCTATCTTAAAAATGTGTTAGATTATTTAATAGATCTGTGCTTGCCTAAGCTACTGCCATTCACAGAAGAAAACTACATGGAGAGATTAGAACCCCAATACTTCGACCACAGATAAGGTGAATATGAAGCTGGGAAGAATCTCTTTTTCAACAAATGTGACCTATGTGTGGTGTGCTACGACTGGAGCTCTTGCAGTAGTGTTATAAAAGAAAGACTTATTAGTAATACAAGTTAAGTTAGAATACTATGGAAATTGTGAAAGAAATATTTCTCATTTGAAAGGGGTGCCCAAAATTATTTGCACTTTATATTATGTGATAGCAAAATTTTGGGTAACTTTTACTCGCCCCTGTATGTAAAATTCATTGTACTATGAAATGACATACTTTTAACATGAGATCTTTTGAAGGTTCAAAGACTATTTCATAAACTTGAAAGTTTCTTAGTCAAGATCACACCACTTTGGTAAATTCTGCAATGTGGGGATAGCCAATTTGAAGCAGGTAATGTCAAGAATATAGCTTTATAATGACTTAACTGCAAAGTATGTATGAGTTTCAGTAGATGTTTCTGAACAGATGTTGCTGACAAAATGGCAAGTGTTTGCATTTAAATCAGTTGTGCTAGGGTCAAAAACAAAATTGCATATCAAATTAAACTATTAATGACAAAATCATATAACAAGTTAGAAAATATGAATTGAAAATTTTTCTCAATCGAAGATATAAAAAAAATTATTTTTTCATTATTTTTGATTTTTTTAAATTCCATCACAAGGTGGTACAGATAACCATTTGGTGTTGTTGGATCTACGCCCGCTTCAGTTAGATGGAGCCCGTTGTGAGAGAGTGCTTGAACTGATGCACATTGCTGTGAATAAGAATACTTGTCCTGGAGATAAGAGTGCTTTGAAGCCAGGAGGTCTACGCTTAGGGACCCCAGCCCTTACATCTCGACTATTTAAGGAAGATGATTTCAAGAAAGTTGTTCACTTCATTCACTTAGGTTGGTTAACTTTCTTTTTGAATTTTTTTGTGAATTTATTTTTTTAAATGTATAAGTTCTTTTTGGTTTCTTATTTCCACTATGATTGTCAAAACAACCGAAGCCATGCTGTTTATTTGCAGTTTGTTACTGATATAACTACAACCGATTAGATATCTAATTCCCATACTATATTTCAAGTATTTCTAATAGATAGTAGTATTGATTTGTAATAATTAACTAGCTTTTTTAAATTAAGAAATAATTAATATTAAAGATGTTGTAAGACAAGATCTTCCCCTGCTTTTGAGAGATTAAAGTTGACTTTAAATGAAAACTAGCAATGAACATTTCATTATTAGACATTATATTTTAATATCATCAGTTATTGTTGCAGTTCGATCTGCTTTACCAAAATAATTTTTTTGTTAAAATAAAAACAAAATTTATATATTTTCTCTAGAAAAAGAAAGAAAAAAATTTCTACACCATAAAATAATCTTTTTTCAAAAGATATATATATTTCTTAACCAATAGGAAAATTATTTTTTACAAGTCCCAACCCACAAACTAAGAATATAGCTTTCCTTCCAATTTTCAGCAGACTACTTTTAAAAAAGAAATATCCACTGAATTTATTCTGATCTTGATTTTATAAATTAGAGGATTTTTTTCATTTTTGACCAGTGAAATCTTAGTTGTTGTTCTGTAAAGTTCACCCAACTTTTCTTCAAACAAAATTATTTTCAAAAATTCCTTTATCACTCTGACAGCGAAAAATGCACAACGACAACATCACAGCAATCATCATCATCATCATCATTTACTGCAAGACATTACTTGCTGCTTGCACTACTATAACAAACGAACATTTTTGATTATATTCATTTCAATAACTTTATTCTGTCTGTCAATTTCAGTAAGATCTTTTAAACACTTTTCCTTCCTTTGATTTTAATCGCATTTCATTTTATGAAGTTAAAATAAATTTCAAGGGAAATAATTCAATTATCTTAGATAATTTTTAATCAAGGGAAATAAGTGTGTGTTTTTTTCTTTAAAGTTTTCTCCCATATAAAAATACATTTCTCTTGTAGGTTCGCATTACTTAGGGAAAAGTTTTAGACCCCAAACATGACTACTTACTTGTGAAATTTGAAGAAAATCTGATTTACTATCTTCAGTTATAGAAAAACGCATGCATACTCATGCCTAGTTATAAATATGTCGGCAGAACGCATTTCCATGTTCTCTTTTTTTCCAAAAATTATTTTTTTAATACATTGTCAGAATTTATTTTCCATTTTTCTTATATCTTGTTAATTATATTCATAGACATAACACACACACAATTTACAAAACCTGATATATTCTAAAATTGTGCATTCAACATGATTTTTTAACGAAATATATATATATATATACACAGACATGACAGAAAAGAATAGACACCTATAGAAATGATAAACATACAATTTATTGAACAAAACCAAAAATTAATGGACACAAATTTAATAACTAATATTTGGTTGACATTC
>JAYKTE010269287.1:0-11674 GCA_036873565.1 Xipholeptos notoides | reverse complement strand
GAAAGGGAGAGAGAGAGAGAATGGGGGTAGAGAGAGAAAAAAAAGGGGGTAGAGAGAGAGAGAAAAAGAGAGAGAGAGAGAGAGAGAGGGAGAGAGATTAAGTATTAATTTTGACCACAAACAGAAAACCTGAAGAAGGTTTAAATGTAGTAAATTTAACAAATACAAAGATGAGGATTATAGTCCGCATAATAAATATACAAAAGATCTTTTTCTAGTATTTTAGTCCAAGACATTTATTCAATTTTGACAACAATGCAATTTCAAACTTGTTTATCCGTTCAAGTGATTAATTCACTTTGACAAAATTTTCAAATGTTCAATAATCTGGGAATCGATTTATTAATGTATTTATTATCAAGTCTAAATATGCATATCTCCCGTTGGAGTAAATACAATGCTTGATTTTAAGACCTATATTAAAAATGAATAAAAATCTTCTGACAAAGGAAATATTTAATCATTAAAATCAGTTCTGTTGTTTTGCAGGAATTCATATCTCAACAAGCTTATAATTGTAACACTTGGAAAATATCTATTTTGATATAAAATATGAATTCAAGGTCAAAGAAGAATATTTTTTAACTTCTTTCATTCGGGGAAATTATCGGTAAAAGAATGTATGATTTATTTTGCAAATTTACCATAAAACATTCCAAGTAAAATAGGTTTAATATGATCTTTAGATTGTACAAACATTGACAGTTAATAGCAAATAGAAGCTAATGTTACGAAATTGTAATAATCTCAAAGAAAAAATTATGAGTAAATTCATTATGCAGATTATAGTCATCATCCTTAGCTGTAATAATAGACTTTAGTTCTTAGGTTTTTAGAAACATGCAATAAACACCCTTGATAGTCCTAGCAAAACATTAAGTATTTAGTTACTGACAAGATTATGAATCCTTCTAACAGCTTTGACTGATAAGGCATACTGGAAAGGTAGAGTGAATTCTAACTTGGCTGAGGCCACAAGATGATGATGAAAAATACGCATTGCTTAGTTTGTCTGAAATTATAAATTTCAGATTGTTTGTGTTTTACGGCATATCAACCTTTTTAAATACCGAGAACAATCATTTTTAGTAAATATTTTTTTCTCCACACTGATTTTTCGAATAACACAATATGCACTATTTAACCCATAGCTGGAGGGAATGTGGGGATTCATACCTTTCCCAAGGGTATTAGTCCAAATATGAATGCAAACAGAATGACTGGGATTCAAACTTGCATACTACGATTCCAAAGTCTGACTGCTTATCCACTGGCCCAAGTTGACTTCTCCTCTACACTTGGTCTGAGATTCCTGTAATGTGTCAACATAATTTGTAAAGCACCTTCAAGGGGGCGACGTGAAACTCTGAATTCAGGTTGAAGTTGATATACAAGAACTCAAAATTTGCAATGAAATCAGTACATTACTAACAATCATCTTTGATACACCTCAAAAATGAATTTTTTAAATAAAAATAAATATATGAATTGAATGATGTTTAAATCCTATTGTTATCTTAATATTTGTGTGTTATTTTTACAAAAACAAAATTACCTTGAAGAAGTGAGGATTTACTGTCACTGGTAATGTGTTTAAAAGAATCAATGAAATCTGATACAAGTAGTATTGGATGGTATTCATTCAATTTACTCACAGGTAGCATCTGTAAAATAATGAAATTGTTAAATTTAACAGATATTTATAATTAATAGAGCTGAAATTCATGATTACAATTTTCAACTAGTAATTTGAAATAATATACAGGGAGATAACTAAGATTGTCAATATTTGAGTTTTTTACCATGAATTTCATATATAACAAAAACCATACTTGTAACTTTGACTGGTCATAAAGCAGAAACTATGCCACGATAATTGTAAATCCTTTCATTTTCAACTTTAAACAAAAAAAGAAATATTTTTATACACATATGCTATCTATCGAGTGAAGTATAAACTAAACACTCAGAGTACTCAAGAAACTTAAAAAACAGGAAATTACCAGCAAAAAGTTATTGCTTGTAAATAATGTCTGAGCAAATGGACAAAAATATGAAATTATCCTCAATTCATGAAGACAATCTGTCTGATACTACAAGGAAACCTATACTGTTTTTCATTCTTTAGAACAAAATTTATAAACATATTTCATGAAATTGGTTGAAGAAAAAACATAATTCAGACGTTTTCAAAATCAAATATTATTTAGGTACAAGACAAAATGAGTTCCATATTATTTAATGTTAAAATGAGGGTCTATCTTAAAATTTCAAAATGGTTTAGAAACTTACTAAAAATGATTTGAGTTTTCTGATATCTTTGTTGATGCTGAACTGTCTCTTAAGTAAATCTTGAACTGTGGAGTCTTGACTTATTTTCTGTTAATAAAAAAGTAAAAAAAGATTTGTTCAAAAATCTAATTTTTGTTTAAATACCTTATAAACATATAATGGAGTTGGATTCTTGTTAAGTTTTCATATATTAATATTTCTTATTAACACTTTTTAGATCTCTCACTTATGCAGAGAAAATAGTTTCAAGATGTCTATCTAACACTGGATTATTGGCTTGATGCACTTCATAACCATAGCACTTATATAGCAAAAAGCCTAACATTCATATTGCTTACAAAGCAAAATGCTTTAGATGAATTTCAACAATGTTTTTACTTAACCGCAAGTGTAATTTTATGTTATTGTGAATAAATACGAATATACATCTATAAACTTAAATTTGTTAGAGGAACTGAAGATCCACCGGAAGTGGTGTTTTACTGATAATTTCCTCTTGAGTTAAGTCACCATAGAGAATTAATTTGTTCCTATATAATTTCTATTATTGTAACACACACATGCACTAGGATATTAATAAATAGATTAGAGATAAATGATTTTTTTGTCCTGCCTGTCATCATGTTTTTAATTTTTCGATAGAAAACTTGTATTTTGTGTTATATTTCCACACCTTTTGAATGTTTGAAAGATAAGAAAATGATGAATGTTTGTTAAAAATTAAAACCATGAGGACTGACAGTGCAAAATGTATCAGTTATCTCTAGTCAACCTTTATTTAGTACATGTTTAGTCCTGACTATGGACAAGAAAACTTCCCAAGTTCAAGCAACACTTGAAGAAGGTTCAAGAGTACATTTGCCAAGTTTTTTATTATAAAAATAAAGATAAGAATAAAAGTTTGAATAATTTGAATAATGATAATCACAGACAATTTTCTTAAGTAATGCCAAACTTTAAGCAACACTGTTGTAAACCCGGAAAGCATAAACATATTAGTGTTAAGTAATACTTGATAATTTAGTTGTTGTGACTGATGTTGGAAGAGGAAAAATATATAATTATAATAAATTGAAGATTCTTCTGGAATCTTTAAGAGAAGGCTAAATAATCTTTTAAAAAGATATACGCACAAAAAAGATTTCATGTTGCAAGAAAATAGATATCTATTGAAATTTTGTAGGTTTTATTTATTGACTTAATGCTTAAGTAATCATGTGAATATAATCTCAACATTTAGGTGGCATGAAAACAATAACAGTTTTGATCATAGACCACAATTTTTTTATAATAAGGTTTAAAGAAATATCTCACCTCAATACCACTGTTCCAGCCTTGAACAAATTTAGGATTTACAAACTTATTTGGTAATTGTAAATATTGTTTGAATATTTCTGTATATTCTTTAAAACTGAGTTGATTAAACAAGTGGATCTGTCGATGTGAAAATCTAGATTTTACTCTTTTCTCCAATAATTCCATTATATCCTGGAAATAAAACAATAAACTGTATCATTTTAAGATCAAAATTTTATCTAAAAATATTATTTGAATAAAATAAATCTGAATTCTTATGATTATTCATGTTGTTTGAACTTCTACTCTTCATGGTTATCTTAACGTTTTGGTTGATGTGGTGAAGTGGTTTTTCGAGGGAATGTTTTTTTAGAAAATATTTCCAAATGTTGAATACCTGTTTTAAGTGCATAATTATACTAGATAAAAGGAAGTACAATAGTTTAGCTAGAGTGTAATCAAGTATTAGTTTGTATTCTTTCATGGCATATCAACCTTTTCGGTTATTTAATGCCAAGAACAATCATTTAAAATGTTTTTCTTTCATCAACAAATTATTTGAATAACACCAAATGAATTATTATGTTCATGAAGGTATTTTATCAATCTTATTTTGTGAACAGTTTTGAATTCAAGCAAAAATTTTGTTAGATTTACCATCCGGCATGTCAGACCCAAAACACAAATTGGAGTCTGGGCAGATTGTGCCACGTCAAACAAGTTATACAAGAGGGTTTGGTTATGGTGCTGAGCAAAAAGATCAAATTCTTCGAGGACAAAGAGGATTGGTTTGCTTTTATTGTCACCTGTTAAAAAGAAATCAAGAAAGTTTTTTATAATATAGAGTAATAATATGATTCTTAACTATAGACAGTAAAAATATAAAATTAGTTAAAAAATATTATGAATCAAAATAGATACTAAGTGTTGTCCAGGCACTTGTTAGTACAGGTTTGCATTTTCTAAATTATTAAATTGTTAACGATCAAAATGGCAAACTGGTATCAACCAGATAAAGGCAATTCCAATCCAAATATTTTCAGTAAAGATGATTCATTTTCAAATTATCTGAATTTTTTTATGTTGATTATATCTATAAAAATCAAAGCAATAAGTTATATTTTAATCATTCTTAATTGATAATATTGTGTAGTTAGGCATACGAACTACTTACAAATATTGAGTACACAACTACCACACTCAGGTAAATGAAATCCGATGAAATTTATAATTATTAGGAAAGTTTCTAAATTTTCGCCCGGTACTTTATCAAAATGTAAGGGAAATAACTTAATATTTTCAACAGTTGGACAGAATACAAATTACGGAACTTGATACTATTTACACACCATACAACTATGGTAGCATGTTTATCCTATCATAATTGGAACCAGAAAAATTGCATGTCATTTTGTTTAAAGTATCTGTCTAAAAGCTTCTATTCAAAATTTGGGGATTCTAGCCAAGTCACAATGAAACCTCATCAAGCAAATTTTTTTTTATGTCAGTTGATTCAAAATGGCTGTTTCTATATGGCCACCATTGCTAGCTGGAAGCTCTGGTCTCGATACGAACTAACCAAATACATTACATTTTTTTTTACAATGACAGGTACTTCTAACCTATAGATACTCAAAAAAATTTTTAATGCTTTGGGTTTAATGTATATAATTATAGTTTATTTTGTTTAATTATTTCATAGATATTTTTAAGTTTTCATAAGAAAATATTTTTAAACTTTTTCTATAGGTGCTAGCTTGTTATAGCCGTTTGATTTTATGACAATCATAAAATAAGAAAATTATAATTCATTTTGCAAAAGTTTCTTTTAAAGAGGATATTGGAAGCAGGTAGCATAGATACAGGATTTAGCTATTTTTATTTGGTAAAATTAAGAAGCTAATCATAATTGTTTATACTACTACTATTGAGTTCCTTGAGAAGGGGAAAATCTGATAATGTTGAATGTATATTCATTTAGTACATCAATCAAAATAAAGGA
Organism: Xipholeptos notoides; assembly: GCA_036873565.1. Lineage (NCBI taxonomy): Eukaryota > Metazoa > Mollusca > Cephalopoda > Idiosepiidae > Xipholeptos > Xipholeptos notoides. The sequence continues at coordinate 6,084 of JAYKTE010269287.1, read as the reverse complement.
TTCTTTAGTATGAATATGATACAATATATTAAATACACAGCTAATATAGTCTAAAATACAATTTTAAGTAGTGTCATCAGCTTTGATGGAATGAGTATATGAGTTATACAATAAGATTTTTGTCTGATTTTTAAATTCATGGCTAGCTTTGGTATAAAACTAATTCTTATAAAATGATACTTACCACTTCTCAAAGCTTCTAACAGGAACTGCAGATTTTCAGCAAATGAACCGTTCAAATAAAAATATACCTATTTAAATCCGCAGTTTATTTGAAAACAAAAACCTAATATAAATAATCTAAAAGAAAAAAATTTTTAAATTTTTTTTTATTTGATACTATAGGTCAAACTGGTCAAAATAAAATACTGAATTATTTTATTTACAATACATTTTATATAGAAACTCTAATGGACGAAAATAAAAATGTCCAATTTGGATACAATTTTTAGAAAATAACTTCTAAAATAAAATACTATGCAGTAGTTTTTGATTGCATGGACCCAGTTGTCAGCTAATTCCTTATTTTTTTGGAAATTTAAAGATAGTAACTTTAGGGTCTTTCATATAACTTCTATGGCAGTTTACTACTGCACAAACCTTAGGGTTTACACATTATAAACTCAGATTTCTGACATATAAACACAAGAGCTGATTTTATAGCATCAAAGCATTATGGTTAAAAAACAGGACACTTATTGACAAAAGTTTATGACTCTGGAGAGACCTTTATAGATTTCATTAAATATTTAAAATGGTTGTCACCTAGGTCTTATAGTCCAGCAGTTTCTGACCATGAGAACTTCTCTGACTAATACTTCTATTCTTAAATGGAAATATCAATATGTAAAATTTTTTGTATCTGTAATGAGAAGGTTAAGTTAAGGAAGGTTTTAAGGTGTTCGATGTAAAGAAAAATAAAACAAAAATAATAACTGTATTTAAAATCTTACAATAACTTTGTCACCAAATGCGTTCTCAAGTTGAAGTTGACAAGCAATCTCTCTTAGAGCTATTTTATCATCTGTTTGCAGCAGACCTAAAATGATAAAAAAATATATATCTATGTCAAAATACCATTTTTGGATGAACAATTTTAGGAAAAAGATGAATTTGAACATTAAGTCTACATGAGTTCAAAGTTATTTGTTATATTGCATTGTTCATTTACAAATGAATTTGCTTGAATAATAATTATAAAGTCCATTCATCTGTGTTAGGATTAGTTTAGTTTATGTAATAAAAGGGTCAAGTTGACTTAAATGAGTGTTACTGTAGTCATTGAATAAGAGAACTCTCTGCCGCTTCAACTTGAAGCCTGCTAGCTACGACGATCGTTGTCCACAAGATAAGCATAATGGCCACCCGTAGTGTTACAAAGTGAGACTACATGTCTATGTTATATATTGTCCTTAGGACAAATGAATTAAGCATATCTATGATAAAAATTTGACTAAATAAAAGCATTGTCTTTATTTGGAGTAAAGCTTCTACGCTCACTTAGTTGAATTCACGTTTGCATAAATACTCTTGAGAAAAGTATTAATTTCTTTATTCTAGCAAGATATATGAAACAGAATAAACCAAGCTGAAACAAGATAATTTGGGAGGCTAGTACCTAGTCATAGATAGGTACATTCCACATGTTGAATCATGGCCTACTAATATATATTAGTAGGCCATGGTTGAATTAATGCTACAGAAACCAAATGTAAGCATTGATCTTATATGTCTTTGAACTCAAAAGTTTGAACTTTAGTTATATAAACTTAAATTCTAAAAATCTAATAAAACCTGTTAAAATAACCTTTTTTAACAAGATAAAAAAACTTATACCATTTAAATGAACTTGAAGCAGATTTTGTGTTATGCCCTTGTCTTCACTGATCTCAGTCAAAGTACTTTTGAGTAGCTAAAATTAAAAAAATAAATCAAGAATAGCAATTATTACTATAAATAGTAGCATATACAATACCTAAAAATAATTTTTTACAACTTCCTTCAACTATTTGCATAGAGTTATTACTAATTACCACAGAATGAAAAGAAATCGTAAAATTGCAAAATAGTCAACTCTATGACAAGAATGTTCTTCAATAAAAGTATATTATCACAGTCCTACTAATAATGTGAATAAATAGAATTAACTCTGAAGCTATTGTTTCCCACAAATTTCAGGTGACTTAAATGTCAGTAATAACAGTGAAAAAATTTGTCAGGTTGATGTTTGGATAAGTACGTATAAAACTCTTTTCTAGAAAAAAAAAGAAGGAAGGAAATAGAAAATGAGATTTACCATACTTTTGCCAATACCTCGAGCACCAATAATAACAACTGAATTACTTTCCCCAAAGCTGACGGTTCTCTTCAGCAAATCATACAGCTCTCTGAAAAACATTAAGGTTATAACATTTCTGGTAAAAAGGTATATGTATATCTTTCTACATTTGTTTGTTTGTTTTATGGCATATCAACCTTCTCTCATTCTTAATGAGAACAATCATTATTTGATAAACATTCTTTTTTGTCTACACGCAGTTTTTTTAATAACACAATATGCTCTATTTAATCCATAGCTGGAAGGCGTGTGGGGATTCATACCTTTCCCAAGAGTATTAGTCCAATTATGAATACAAATGGAATGACTGGGAGTTGAACTCACATATTACGATTTTAAAGTCCAACTGTCAACCCAGTGTCCCAATTGGACTTTTCCTTTTTACATTTGAAAAAAAAAAATAGCCAATGGTAATACCTGTGAAAAGCCAGAATTAACATTTTTTTAAAATTATTTTTATTTTTCCTTTTTTTTTAAATATTTAGATATTCATTTATTGCAATCAGTCATACAGCACATAATATGACCTTGTATCAAATCACAGTTGAATACTTGATTAAGTAATTACATGAGCATATGATTTAACCAACCTTTTCTTTTTTTCAAATCCAATGAAAGTCTCTGGTATCCAACACTGACTCAGTCTTTCTCGGAGAAGGGTTTTCACGGCAGTTAATGCATCTGGTTTATTTTCAATAGGTTTTTCTGAAGGCATTTTTTTTATTTGTTAGTTCTTATATCAAAACCAATCCTTAAATTGCAAAAAATAAAATACATGAATTTTAGTAATTTATGCATGTTCAATTGTTGTTATGTTAACAATCACAAAAATGTGGAAGTGTAAGGGCTATTTTTGTTCTGGACAAAAGTGGTTCTAATTTAGGGACATATAAAAAGTAAAAACTTAAAACGAGGCCAATTTTGAATATCAATCTCAGGTGGGAATATAGTTTAATAGAAAGTAACAGCAGCGGCAGTAATCCCAGGGAAAGTGTAGTAAAAGTAAATCACAATAATAATAATAATTGCCCAATGGTCAATGACTCAATTCCATGAAGAGAGTTGTTTCTGTTAGCATGATAGTCAGAAATTAACTAGAGATTTTAGGTTATTTCAAGGATATTATATAATTTAAAACCAGAGTTTACGCCAATGACTGGTCTGTTCTCTGACCATATGTATAAGAGGAAATAAATAAATATTAACTAGTGTCGGTGGTGGTGGTGTGGTGTGGACTGTGGCAGTGGTGGTGGTTGGTGTGGTGTGTGTGCTTGCTGATGCTATTGTCACTCTAAGTATTCTTCTTAGCCATTCCATTTTTAGTATTGTTAAAGGCTGAAATTTCATATTCAATAAATCAACACGTCAAAATAAAAAAAATAAAAATGACTATTTCAAAACGTGTCAAAATGAAAAACAGATAAATTAGAAGAACCGCCGAGGCCGAGCCACTCACTGGATTGGATTTCTGTCAAATCAAGTGTTTTTTCTTTTTCTGTATATTTTAAAAGTTATAATTTGACCTTAATGAAATTTACTTTTTCTTATGCTTAGGTAGATGAAATTACCAATAAGATTTAAGATTTAATCTTTTTTTTCTTTTATCGATACTAGCAATAATCATTTTATACAACAAGCGAAAATTATTTTAGTAAAATATAAAATTCAATGCGTGTCGTCCGTGTCAGTCAGGCTGTATATTGGAATGTAAATAAAAAATACAATTATGTCCATCCTGCAAGCATAAATTAAATAAGTACACTTGTGTCATTATACTTCATTTAAACACTTTGTTCGCTAATCTTTCGTGGTTTTTGGTAAACATTTTTTTTTTAAGTAACAAAAATGTAGAAGACAAACAACAACCTACCAACAAAATAAAAAGGAAGTTAAGTTTCGTTGAATTTTAATAAAAATTCCTAACGAAAAAATGTACTCAAACAGTAGAAACAGAATGGATCAGAATAGTAATGTTACTAAAATATTATTATAAACATACCTTTAAAAAAGAAATTAATTGTTTTTTAGTCAGCGTGAGAAATTCTGAAAATTGTGGAGTTTGTTTTTCTTTATAAAACAACACGAGTTCAGGTTTCCCGCGAGCGGATATGGAAAAAAGGGAAATAACTCTGTCAACACTAAGAATTTTTCATTCCTCCCCAGGGTAGTAATTTTTTTCGTCGTTCTCTCTATAATAACAATCATTATTAACGTTATTATCATCTTTATTGTCATAATAATAATAATGTCACAAGGACACTTTTTCACTTGTCACTCTCATCCCAGAGAAAGAAAACCTCTGCCATAAGTTGCTAGTGGTTGTAGTTAATGAACGAACAAACAGTAAAAAATTGGATTCAGCCATAATACTAATGATAATTGAGTGAGTGAACAAACAGTAATGATAATTAAATTAGGATTTCTTCATATAAATTCTTGAATTTATTTTTTTACCTACCCAGCCAGCTCTGCCAAAGAAGTTTAAAATATTTGTGTTCAACAATCTTGAATCCAAATGCATTTCCATATTGAATATTTATGATCCTTTGCAAATTATCCAATCTGTCCTTTAAAGAATTTATTCTTTGTTTTGTTTTTTATAAAACCTTTTTAGGTCACTTAATGCTGAGAACAATCATTTTTTCTTGTTATTTTTGTCCACACAGTTATTTGAATAACACAATATGCACTATTTAATCCAAAGCTGGAGGGAATGCAGGGATTCATACCTTTCCCGAGGTTATTAGTCCAATTATGAACCTAAACAAAATGACTGAAACCCAAATTCGCATAATATGATTCCGAGATCCGGCTGTCTATCCAGTGTCCCAAGTGAACTTCCCCCTAAAAGAATTTAATTCACCACTGATGAAGGCAATTTATTCTTTTATCAACCACTTTGAAAACTAAAATAAAATTAGTTTCACAACATTATTCTAATGAAATACATAATATTGTGGTTAAATGTTTAGATAAAAAAAAGGCAGTTTTTGTAGATAAATGATTAGGGTTTTTTTTACTTTGATTCAACTTGTGGTTTTTCGGTATCCTTGGGATGAGGCTTGGTAATTTGTAGATCTATTTTTCGTACTGTTGTTCTCATTCTTATAATTGCTACCTTCACAACATTTTGTCCGATAGACTGTTTGGCCTTCTTCAGCTGATTGAATAGAATTTTGAACTTAACCTTTTATTTAAACCATGCTCTCGCTCTATCAACTATGATTATTTAGAGGGTTAAGGCTTAGTAACTATTGCCTTCGGGTGGGATTGAAACTTATGCTTTAAGGTAATGCTTACTTAACAGAGAGAGGGGTGTAAAGGTCACAAAACTGGTTAACCAACATTGCCTGGGTAATGAATATCCTTGTTTCACTCCTAATTGTAATAAAAACTTTCGCATGTAAACATCAAAATAAAAATATGAAAACCCCTTTTACTATGATATATACTCAGACAAGCACCAAACCAAGGCCAGTTTTATGTGCTCATCATATTCCGGAGCTTTTTGAAATGTGTTGCTCTTTACCTAGATGAGTTGCTTTCATTAAGTTAATAGGTCTCATATACCCAGGTTTTTGGAATCAGTGTTATCCTTGCACCTAGATGAGTTACTCTCCTGAGTTAACGAGTCTCATCAACCCAAGGTAGCTGAAAATGAATGTAATTTTGGCAAGAGTGCAGTTTCACGGAATAAATACTCTCGACTCCTTTTTGACACAAAGGGAACTTTTTCGGTAATCACC
>JAYKTE010269177.1:0-11675 GCA_036873565.1 Xipholeptos notoides | reverse complement strand
TCGATTAATCCCGCCAGCCAGTCTTCGTTTATAGAGGGTTCGCCTCATGGTTCCGTGACAATATTCTTTTATTCAAGAATGTTCTTATCAGAGAGTCCTACTTGTTAACTTGACTATTTTGCAATTTTAGCATGTTTTTTTTATTTCTGTAGTTATTACTAATTTTAGCATTTTATTTCTGTAGTTATTAAATAATAGCTAGAGAATGAAAGAAATGGTAAAATAGCAAAATAGTTCAGTCTGTAGCAAGAATATTCCTTAATAAAAGCATAAATGTCATATCCCAATTCATTACTTCTAAAACCTATTAATTCTCGAAACGAAAGTTTTTTAGCACCTAGTCTTCTTGGTTATTTTTTACGACTTAGACATTTGTTTTAAAGTAGAAAGTATTAAAAAGAATGGTAAATAAGTAAATAATTTAATTTAATTCTCATACGAGAGATTAAAATTAATAATTTTCTTTCTTTGGAAATATCAATTTCTTCGGTTCTAGTAAAAGGTTTATTGTTCTAAAAATGGTAACAACTCGGAAAAATATTTTTGAAAATTTATATCGAATTGACGAAAAAACATTTTATTATTGTTGTTGCAATGATTGAGTTCCTAAGTTTAGAAAAAAATAATAAAAGTAACAACAGTCAAAAAATTGTTGTCTGTCAGCCGGTTGCAAAAATCGCAAAATCAAAATAGTTTCTATTTGACCATTTTTTTTTTTTTTTTTTTTTTCAGAGAGAGAAGGAAAGACATTTATAGTAATCTTCTAGTTTAGCGTTGTAACTTCGTAACTTAAAGTATTTTAGTTTTGTTTGCAAATTCAGTTTGCATATTGACCGGCAAAATCATGGGGTGGGGATTATCATTTTTCTTTAAAAATCTACCAAAAATCAGGTAATTATCCAATCAATATGAAAATTTTACCGAAAATTAAACGAAGAATGAACTTTGAGGGATATATATTTTTCATAATATTTGTTTTTGGCGACAAAAAAATAACGTTTGACAAGAATTACTGTTACGAATCGAAGAGCTCTTCATTAAATGATAATGTTTGATATGCCGTAAAACAGCAACAAACAAACAAACTCTGCATTAATTTGGCCTAAAAAGGTTGATATGACATAAAACACCCACAAACAAACTCGGTATTAAATGGCCTAAAAAGGTTGGTATGCCGTGAAAAAAAAAGATGAACCAACAAATATCTATCACTTCTAAACTGTTTCAGTGAGTGTAAATTTTGGAAAATATACACAAAAGAAAAAACATAATGATTTTATGTTTTCCTTTCATGGTTTAAAACTCTTTTTTTAATATCAAGTATTTTTATGTCATTCAGAGTTTCTACGTAGAAATTGTCAACTGTTTTAATTTCACTGGGAATGAATGGGACGATTCGGCGTAGAGCTGATTCCATGATTCGGCTTATTGGCTAAAAAATAAATTTTGTACTTTTTGTATGCATCCTTTTTATTAATTTAATAAATATTTTTTTCATGTTTTGAAAAATAATAAAAATAGTTAAAGGTTTAGAATAGGTGAAAAATCCTTACTTTTTTTGTGAATTTTTCACCATTTCATTAAAAAAGAACACATCTTTTAAAATAAAATATTAATACAAAATTAATTAGAACATATTTTTTAGGAAATATAAGATTTAACAAGTTCCTTTTTTTTTTTAATTTAAGCAATTAGTTTACGTAATTAATTTTAAAAATGTAAACAAATATTTGACTATAACGTTAACGACGAATCGAAGAAGAGCGCTAATTTGACGCCGAATCTTATCACCGCCATTCACCAATGCAGAAAATCCAAACCCAATTTTACTTGACCAAAATATAAAAATGAATCCTATCCTGCAAGATGGGATATTTATTATTCTTTTATTTCAATTAAGGAAACAAGACTTTTTAGGTTTTAAAATGAAATGTTTTATTATTAATCTATTTTTCTTTTTAAATTATCGAATTAGATTTTAACCTTTTTTTGTAACTACTTTCTTGATGTAGAAATTATCGTCTGCAAATTCTAATTGCATGGTTTTGTTGAATGATTTTTTTTAGGGAAAGACAAAGACGAATCAGGGGCAGGATTAAGAGTTGTTGGATGAGGTAGGATACTATTTTTTATTTTATTGCTTCATGATATTGGCTTTCAGTTATTTTGAATGAATTCAGTTTTTTAAAAAAATCAATTTTTAGAAAAAAAAAATTTAAAACAAAAAGACAAAAAAAAATGAATGAAAATATTTACCCCGAAATTTCTTGGATTTCCTTTTACTAATTAATTATAGAATTCTACCAGTAATTCCATTTTTGTTACTAACAATAAAATACTATCAGAATAAATGACCGTCACAAGCAATCAACGATAAGGTAGGACACAATTTATTTTATTTATTGCTTCATTATATTGGCTTTCAGATTATTTTAAATTTTAGTTTTCAAAGAAAAAAAATTCAATAAAATACCTTTTTGAAACAGAAGCGAAAAAAAAGAAATAAAAATATTTACTTTAAAATTTATTTTTATTTTTCACTAATTAATAATTGAATTTTTCCAATAAATGAATTTTAAACTCATTTTTTAGAAAAAATTCATCTAAAAAAATAAAAATAAAAATGTTAAATTAAAATATTTTACTAAAGTCTTTTGGTTTTACTAATTAAATTATACCAATAGTTTATTAAACTAATTCTAATCACTAACAATACGATGGTACCATCAGAATAAAAGACCATCACAAGCAATCAACGATAAGGTAGGACATGATTTTTTATTTATTGCTTCATGATATTGGCGTACAGCTTATTTTGACTAACTTCAGTCTTCAAAAAAAAAAAAATTAAAAAAAACCATTGAATGAAATATTTACATAACTTAATCACCAAATTTCTTTTAAAAAAAAATGATCGTTTTAGAAAAAAATCAATTAAAAAAAAAGTTAAATGAAAATATGTTATTAAAGCATTTCTTTAATTGAATTCTACAAATAATTTAATTTTATTACTAACAATACGATGGTACCATCAGAATAAAAGACCATCACAAGCAATCAACGATAAGGTAGGACATGATTTATTTATTTATTGCTTCATGATATTGGCTTTCAGCTTAAATTCAATAATTTTAGTTTTCAAAAAAAAAAAAGGAAATTTATTCAAAATATTTTCCTAATTCTAATCACTAAATCTTTTAAAAAAAATGTTTTAGAAAAAAAAGGTAAATAAAAAAATATTCTCTTAAAATGTTTTTTACTAATTAATAATAGAATTCTACCTTTAATCCAATTTTATTACTAACCATACGATGGTACCATCAAAATAAAAGACCATCACAAGCAATCAACGATAAGGTAGGACACAATGTTGTATTTATTGCTTCATTATATTGGCTTACAGCTTATTTTGACGAACTTCAAAAAAAGAAAATTAAAAAAAAAACTATAAATGAGATATTTACCTAAAATTTACCCCAAAACATCTTTTTAGATAAAATCAATTAAAAAAAAAAAAGTTAATGAAAATATGTTCGTAAAGAATTTCTTTTACTAATTATTATTTAAATTCTACAAATAATTCAATTTTATTACTTACAATATGATGGTACCATCAGAATAAAAGACCATCACAAGTAATCAACGATAAGGTAGGACACAAGTTTTTTTTTATTTATTGCTTCATGATATTGGCTTTCAGATTATTTTGAATAATTTCAGTTTTTAAAGAAAAAAAAAACATTAATCAAAAAATATTTTAAAATATTAAACAAAATGAAACAAAAAAATTGAATGAAAATATTTACCCAAAGTTAATCATGGGTTTTTTTTTCATTAATTAATATTTGAATTCTACCAATAATTGAATTTTTATTACTAACAATACGATGGTACCATCAGAATAAAATACCATCACAAGCAATCAACGATAAGGTAGGACAAAATTTTTTTTTTATTTATTGCTTCATGATATTTGCTTTCAGCTTTTTTTGAATATTTTCGGTCTTTTAAAAAAAATCATTAAAGAAAAAAACATTTAAACGTACAGTAGATTAAAAAAAAATGGAATAAGAATATGTACCCCAAGTTTTTCTTGAGTTTTTTTTTTACTAATTAATAATTATATTCTACCTGTAATTCAATTTTTATTACTAACAATACGATGGTACCATCAGAATAAAAGACCATCACAAGCAATCAACGATAAGGTAGGACATGATTTCTTTATTTATTGCTTCATTATATTGGCTTACAGATTATTTTGAATAATTGCAGTTTCCCCAAAAAAATCATATTAACCCTGTGGACCCTGACATAGCACAATTACTAACTAGCTAGCCGTTCTATAAGTGGACCATGGAGGGCTGAAATATCGGCCTTGTCGTATTTTGCCTTGTTTTGTCTAGGCCGCTATATTGGTTCTTTATTGCTTCATGGTATTGGCTTTCAGCTTATTTTGAATAATTTCAGTTTAAAAAGAAAAAATTCATTTACAGAAAAAGAAATTAAATGAAAATATTTACCTAAATTTTTTTCTTTAAATTCTTTTTACTAATTATTAATTAAATTCTTCCTTTTAAATTAATCTTTGTCACTAAAACTTTGTCAAAAGTTTTCTTTGGATTATTTTTACTAATTAATAATTGAATTCTACTAATAATTCAGTTTTAATCATTTAAATTATTTGAAAAAACAAACTTTTTCTTAAATAATCAATTTAAAAAAAAGAGAAAAAGGTGAATTAACTTATTTAGATCAAGTTTGACTTTTGTTTCCATTTACTAATTAATAATTATATTCTACCGGTAATTCAATTCTAATCACTAACAATACAATGGTACCATCAGAATAAACAACCATCACAAGCAATAAGCAACGCTAAGGTAAGACATGATTTTTTATTTATTGCTTCATTATATTGGCTTTCAGCTTATTTCTAATAATTTCAGTTTCCAAAAAACATACACAAAAATCTATTTAAAAAATAATACATAATTGAAAATATTTACTTAATTTTAATCACTAATAATTATTTTTAAAAAAATCAAATTTTTAGAAAAATCAATTTAAAAAAAAGTTAAATGAAAATATGTTATTAAAAAATTTGAGTTTTACCAATAATTCAATTTTTATTACTAACAATTCGATGGTACCATCAGAATAAAAGACCATCACAAGCAATCAACGATAAGGTAGGACATGATTTTTTTTATTTATTGCTTTATTATATTGACTTAAAGCTTATTTTGACTAACTTCAGTCTTCAAAAAAATAGAATCATATTCAAGAAAAAAAACATTTTAAAACAAAAAATATTGAATTGAAATATTTACCCAAACATTTTGCTTTGATTTTCTTTCACTAATATTATTTGAATACTACTAATAATTCAATATTTACTAACTAGTCAACCAGAGCTGTTCTATAATTGCACTATGGATTTCAGAGATATTGGCTATGCCATATTTTGCCTTCTTTTGTCTAGGCTGCTATATTGGCTCTTAACTGCTTCATGTTATTGGCTTTCAGCTTATTTTAAATAATTTCAGTTTAAAAAAAAAACATTAAAATAAACATATTAAAACAAAAAAAATTAAATGGAAATATTTACCCAAAGTTATTCAGGGGTTTCTTTTTACTAATTAATAATAGAATTCTACCTGTAATTCAATTTTTATTACTAACAATATGATGGTACCATCAAATAAAAGACCATCACAAGCAATCATCAATAAGGTAGGACATAATTTATTTATTGCTTCATGATATTGGCTTTCAGATTATTTTGAAAAAGCTGATTTTTTCAATAAAGTTAAATTCATAAAATGCAATCCATACATTATTTGAAGTATGTAAAAGCAAGAAAAAAAAAGATTTTCTCTCTTTGCTTATTTATACTTTGTTTTCCCTTTTTATATATTTGTTTTTATTTATTTTTCACTTAATTTATTTTTCAATTTATTTTTTTCACTTTTTAAAATTTTTTATGGGTTTAGTTCTACACACATGGCTTCTAGAAAAAAAATCAATTTTATATACTTATACCAAATTGAAACCTAAAAATCAAATTAAATTTTTTAAATTCCTTTTTCTCACTTTGGTGCATTTTCTAATTCTGGACATTTTAAACCATTTGAATAAAAAAAAAAAAAAAAAAAAATTACGCATTTGTTGTGTAGTTTTCAGTCATAGATTTACCAGTTAAACATCTTTTCTTTTTATTTGGTTTATCTAAAATGATTGTTCATGATATTTAATGACGGTTGATATGTCATAAAAACAATCAACCGACGAAAAGAATTATTTTCATGAACAAATATTCCTTTAACTGTGGAAACTATTTCTAATTCAGTTGAAGGCTTTAAATGTTATTCGGCACTAAGCTGTGTCTGTAAAGCATATATTTTGAGATCTGAAGAATTGTTAAAAAGAAATACCAAATTGGAGAGGATCAGACCAGAATTAACCATCAGGATTGGCTTGGAAGAATTTCTGGAAGTGTTTATTTATTTCCAAAGAGACAGCAAGGTGCCTCTTTTGAACAAAATTGGTGAATGTATGTTTAAGAATATTTTTCATAAAAACTTTCCTGTCCTCGTTGGTATTGTAAGAACTTAACAAAAAAAATCAAGAATATTTATACAAACTGTTGAATGGCAATAAAACAAAATGTTGCAATATTTTTGGCATAATAGTGATCTATGTGTATGAGTTAAAAGATTGGACTAATCCATTAAATATACGGGGAGAGTTAGCAACACCAATCACAGAGCAGAAAGGACAAAACCTCTTGATTTAAGCTCACCCAAGGGACTGATCATTTACTACAGCTTGGATCTCTACTGGATCATTACTAGGGCTATGACAATATGCTTTTATTTAAAAAGATTATTGCCACAGACTTGACTATTTTGCTATTTCTTTTAATTCTGTAGTTATTAGTAATAACTACAGAAATAAATGAAATGGTAGAATTGCAAAATAGCCAAGTCTATGGCAAGAATATTCTTTAATAAAAGAATATTCTCACAGCCCTAATCATTACCTACTGGATTAATAGTGCTACTGCTGGATCTCTATTGGATTATTACCGCTGCTGCCTATATTATTGAATTATTATTAAATTCTTCATTTTTAGTGATCAAGTTTTACAAATGGCTCCTAAACCAAGACAAAACAAGTATTTAAATATGTCTACATTATATATTAGATCTTGAACAAGACCCAAATTTGATGTCATAAAACAAGTATTTCTCTTCATTTCAGGATTTGTTATTCTCACATTTAAATTAAAAATTGCCACTTTTTAATTAATTCAGTTTCAATAAACGGAACTTATCATTGGACGCATTCAATCAGGAACAAGTGGCAAAGTTCTTATGTTGTAAAAACTGCACCTGCACTTTTGACACAAATACTGTTGGTTTACCTTTGTGTCATTCACTGTTGTTCAGTGCTGTGGGTCGGCTGACAAAATATTAGTATACTGTTGTTGGTAGTGGTGTGGTTGGGGAGGTAATTATGTCCTCTTCGGATCCGGTTCGTTTCTCTCTCTCCCGTTCTCATGATGCGTTTTCTCTTTTTATACCTTTCCAAGTGACCTTTCCATGGACTTGTTTCATATCCTCCTATTGTCCACTTGGCAACCCAGCTTTTGACCAGGTATCTAGCCCATTGTTTGATGTCACCATTTCACCCACATTGTTCTCTTGGCAACCCAGTTTTTGGATGACCTTTGCTGACATCATCAGGCCATTCTATTATACAGCAGGCTTCACACCATTCCAGTCAAAGACTATATGGTGCAATATCCCCTTGGGTTTTCACCCCTCTATGTCTACTTTGCACACCTGCCATTAAGTCTTCTGATTCTGCCTATACCTGGTGGTAATTCCTAAAGGCAGTGACAATAAGTCTCTATGACTACAAGCCCTGCTCATCCCCCTTTAGTTATATATTATGTATATTTTTGTCTATGACCCTGGATTTCTGCACTGGCGTGCTTCTTCGGCCATAAATTTCCAAGTATTCCAAAATATATATATTTTTTTCAAAACTCTCTCTCTCTCTCTACACTCTCTCTCTTCTTCCTATCTGGTTTTAGTTACCGGTGCCCAATACTTTTTTTATTATCTCCACTGTCCTTATAAGTGCAGTGGTCTGTAAGATGTTTATTTTGCTGTTGATCCTAATGCATTATTATTATTTTTCTATGATTAAGTTAACCAAGATTTTAAGTAAAGGATTAGCAACTAGTACACTAGTCATAGTTTAATGTTATGCTTGTGACTATCACTAACAGGCTATGATTGTATTGTCAATTATTTCCTCACACATTAGCATTAGTCTTTTGCTTCTACAGATAGTGTTCAAAGTTGTGCACAAAATATTGACCAATGGATTTTTGGTTTTTGGTTTAATATAAAATGCCAATTTTGGGATCAGATATCTTGGGACTGCGATTTTAGTGCACAAAGCAAACCTGGAATTTTTATTCTTCCCATAGATTTTTATTTTTCTAATTTTGCTTATTTTCGCGCAGACCATAATAGATGCTTGTCACATCAATGCAAAGATAAATGCAGAAGCAATGGGGAATCTATAAGTAGTCTTCCGTACTGTAAAAGTATATCTATTCATTAAAGTGGGTGGTTTGGGCATTTTATAGATATCTTTATATAGACTCCATTTAGGATCTATCCATGATACTTATTCATTATCACAAAAGAAAACTGTATCTATATTTTTGGAATCCTTATATGTGCATGCTTATTTTAATGTGAGAGAATCAAGTTGTAGATGAACCCATTACTTTGACATCTACACTGAACACCTTTCTGGTTACAAAAGTAATTCCTCTCTGTCTTGAGGGCAGTGGTAAAGGCTTGGACTTTAGAATCATATTACACAAGTTCAAATCCAAGTTAAACCACCACATTCGCTTCCAGCTGCCTGTGGTAGATGAAGCTCATAAACTTGTGCGAGTAACTCATCTAGGTGAAGGGTAACACGGATTACAAAAAACCCAGGGATATGAAGAGTATGTAAAACTGGTCTTGTTCCTAACTTGGGTTTTGCTCAATCAAGTAGATATCATATATTAGAACCCTCGGGTTAATCATAAAACAAGTTATAGAGGGATGCTGATAACTAGGGCTGGGACTATTATCTTTTATTGAAGAATATCCTCATCATAGACTTGACCATTTTTTTAGTTATTAGTAGGGCTGTGATAATATGCTTTTATTGAGGGATATTCTTGTCACAGATTTGAATATTTTGCCATCTTAACATTTCTTTTCATTCTGTATTTATTAAATGGGCTGTGACAATATGCTTTTATTGAAGATTATTCTTGTCGTTACTTGATAATTTTGCGATTTTACTATTTCTTTTAATTATGTGGTTATTTGTAGGGCCCCTAGTAATAACTAAAGAATTAAAAATGCTAAAATCGCAAAACAGTCAAATAATGATAAAACATATTCTTTAATAAAAGAATATTGTCACAGACCTAGTTATTAGTAATAACTACAGAATTAAAAGAAATGATAAAATAGCAAAATAGTCAAGTATAGAGTAGAGCTATGACAAGAATATTCTTTGATAAAAGAATATTGTCACAGTCTTAGTTATTAGTAATAACTACAGAATTAAAAAAAATGGTAAAATTGCAAAATAGTCAATTAACAAGTAGTGCTGAGACCTTAATAAAAGCATATTGTCACAGCCCTAATGATAACGCATAATGACTGTGGAAATTATGTGTTAGTCTCTCTCTCTCTCTCTCTCTCTCTCTCTAACTCATGCTCTATTTGGCAGTTACCACAATGGTGATTGAACGGGATTTGCAAAGCTCTCCGGGAATTAAGCTTGTTAGCAAGGTTAACTTGGATATGTAATAAATAATAAGATAATGAAATATTAGATTAATTAGTTAAGGCAATGAATTATGTCTTTGTCTTTCCTGCTTACTTGGTTGCCTGCTAATTCTGCCCTACAGAAAATGAGTTGGTTGATAACTAGACAAACGGCCATAGAACTGACATGTGGATGAAGAGGCCAGAACAAAAGCCAATGCAGCACCAACTGGCACAGGGCCCATACACATATTGTTATAACAATTGAATGATAATTTCTTTTTCAGATTTATTTTTATTTCGACCAATAGTTATTATACTTCAGTGTTATAGAAGAGGTGTGATTAGTGTAGTGAAAGACAAAAAAGATTAGAAAAGCTTGAGTAAGCTTAATTCTGCTAACAAATCTTTTGGGAATTAATCAGTGAGTGTTCAGCCATTTTTATGTTCACTCTTTAAAAAACTACTGTATAAGTATATGAGTAATGTAATGAGATGAAAGTCTAGGACTAATAGCAGCAGCAGCAGCAATCTAAAATTAGATCCTCGATTGTAGTTCAATGAATATAAATATTTTGAGAGTTTTTTTTTAATTTGGAAGGTTAATGGATTATCAGTGAACAGCAGAGGATGGGGAAATTTTATGACTGCCCCGGGCGGAAAAAACGGTTTCTAGGCTACTGCATGCTCTAATATTCAGGCAGAGATCAGTGATTGAATTGCTGTTGATTTTTAATTAAGATTCTACAATATTCTAAATTGTTGAACAATCTTCATTTTGGAAGCTTCTTGTTCCTTGTGTTTAATTTTCCAACCCAAACCAGCGTTGTCAATCAATTATGAAGTAAGTGAAAGATTTAAAACAAGAAACAAACAAAAAAACAGATGGAACAGAACATAATGGTTTACAGTTTCATCTCCTCTCAATTAAGTCTGACCATTTTTCTAGACCAAAATGGTTTAATGTCTGTGACAGACTTGGCAATCTGTTTGGATTAGTGTTGTACTAATACTGGAATCGTTTTGTGATACTACTTTTTTCAAGTACAATTTCAATATAACCATGTTAGTCTGACGAGTTTAAATAGTAGCTGGAAAAGTGCTACAATGTTTATCAAATTTATGCAAACAATGACGCATGATAAAATACGCATACTTGCAATAAAATACAACCACACATACTAAGTCAATCCTAGACTATTATATATGCATAATTTCTATGTACAGGTATAAAATCAAGGCAAATCTACACACATGAATATGCATAGGTAGGATTTTTCTCTAGAAACACTCCAACTCACTGGGTTTTAGCAGGGTCATCCTTAGGACCCCCCACAGATTCCATAATTGCATGGGGGCTGCAAGTTCCCCAGGGGCAGCAAGGCTGCTGAACTTTGCAGATCTCTTGTAATAAAAAGAATTAACAAGGATTAATTGGAAAATTATTATCAAAATGAATATCTATGAACACGTCTCTCCTTCTCCCTAATCCTTGTTCGAAGCCTTCGGTAGGTTGTAGGGCACAAGTTTCATTTTGTGGGTAGTGGGGTCACAAGGTGCATTCTGCAGGAGGGACGCGATGTAGCTAAGCACGGCACTAGATTTTCTAAAATCGTTGTACACGAGTTCAAATCCTAGTGAAAACCATTGCATTCACTATCAGATGTCTCAGGCAGATGGGGCTCGTTAACTTGGGAGAGTAGCTCATCTAGGTGAAGGGTAACACTGATTACAAAAGCTCAGGGATGAGCTCATAAAAATGGCATTGTGCTGAACTTGGGTTGGTGCTCGACCAAGTAAATATCATAAAGACAT
>JAYKTE010269066.1:0-11676 GCA_036873565.1 Xipholeptos notoides | reverse complement strand
CGCCGGGACGTGGAAATACCCAGGCCAGTGTCTGGGGGCGCGGATCAAACCACTAGGTAGATGCACCCTTAGTCTTTGGTAAGACAGTCATCCAGGAGAAGAGAAAACAATGATGTAAAACCTTAGGTGTAATGTTCATGTAGTCCGTGGCAAACACTTGCACCGAATGTGTGTAATCGGCAGTTCCAAGAAGTGTGGATGGTGCTACACAAGCCTTCCCCACTATAAAAAAATCTCTGTGTGGTGGTATGACGACCATGCATGGTTTGATGATCCTCCTACGTCTAAATCGACGGAGGAGTCCATCATCATATATATATATATATATATATATATATATATAGTTTGCTTGTTTTTGTTTTATGGTATATCAACCTTTCTAGGTCATTTAATGTCAGTAACAATCATTTTTGATAAACATTCTTTTTCCCAGCCGTAGTTTTTTTTTAATAACAGAGTATGCACTATTTAATCCATAGCTGGAGAGAGTGTGGAAATCCATACCTTTCCTTAAGGGTTGTCCAATTTTGAAGATAAACCAAACAATTAGGATTCGAACTCACGTATTACGATTCCAAAGTCTGACTGCCTATCCACTACCCCAAGTAGACCTCCCCACATATATATTTTCAAACTCAAATCCTGTACTTCAAATATAACTGAAATACCTTCCTCCAAAACAACCATTAAGACTTAATTTAAATTATATCATTGTTTCTTAACTGCAATTTTGGCAGCAATAAACGAGTGCATTGGAATCTGGAATGCACGTTGTCACTCACATCTCTGTCGCCACTCTGAAATCGGCGAACTCATCTCCTAACTGTGCTGAAACAAACAGCATTGGCTTCGTAAACGTCCAATAGCTAACAGGTGCCGGTGAATGTTGATAGTTTTGTTTTTTTTTGCATTGAGGAATTAAATGATGCAACTGCTTCTGATACACGTTCATGACGGTGGTTGCTCTCTTAGAGTCTTAAAGAAAATAGGAAGCATTACTTTTGGAATGACCATCGTATAATCGTCAAAATAATTACAGTTAATGACTGAAGAGAAAATATAAAATACGGATGCTTACTAGGAATTACATTTTTTTTTATAGCATCATATCTTGATATTATTATTTATATATTCATACGTTAGTGCATACGTTGTTCACAGTTATTATAAGGGAACAAATTACCCCCCTTTAATGAATCTCTACTACGGAGATAAAACATTTTCCGGTCGAAAATTAAAAAGAAAATCGGCGTTTTAAAGTTTAAGGTTTGAAATTGTCTCATTTTATTTTTTTAAAAGCCAAGTTGTTAAGAGGATTTATTATTGTATAAGTTTGAAAATAGTGTCAAACATTCTTAAAAAACAAAACAATTATTATTCGAATTTCTACGGGATCTGCTAGTTATTATAATTATTAGTATTGTCTTTCTGACATATTTTTTTTTCTTTCATGGGAACTTTTTCCTTAAAAAAAAGGACTGTATAATCGCTAGATTCTATTCTCCATTTTCATCAAGCCTTTTGACAAGTGACGTAACTCATCAAAATCTCGCCTGTGAAATAAATGGGGAAAGTGACGAGATTTATCGTTACTCAATAATACCAGTTTTAGCTTTGACGTGGCGTTGGCTTTCTTAATGTAACAAAGGACTGACGTTAAGTGGATTACAACGTCGACGGCGCTTGACTTGAAGCGACAAAGCAAGACTGACACGAATGAACAGCATTGACCCCCATTTCTAGATGCATTGAAACCACTTCGGGAATTAGAAAGTTCAACTACGGAAAATGGAGTTACCAACCGATAAAATTCTAGACATCTATTCTTCAGGTTAGGGTAGAAATGATGTGTTTTTTAAAAAAAAATCATGAAATATAAAATTTTATTGAAAATGACATAATTTTTTGTCAATTAATTTAAAAGATTTGCCATTTTATAAAATTAAGTGTGAAATATATTTTTCATGTAATGTCCATTTTCGAGGATTCATTACTTATGTTTAACTGTTCACATATTGAACTTTTATCTGAAACAAAAAATGAAACATAATTAAATTATAAAATGTCATGTTTACATAAAAACCAAAAAGAAAACAAACACAAAACGGTTCTTATTTGATGTATTTCTAATAATATAGGGAAAAGCAATAAAAAAAAAACAGCTGTTATTTGAGTCCCACCCAGTATAATCCCCCTTCTTACGCAGTTATTTAATTAGTTAGTATAACCGTTACGACTAACAGCCAAAGAACTAATTGCTCCCAAATTCTCTGCAAAGACTTGGTGCCCCTTATAATGAAATAAGCATATTTTGGAGTATGACCGTGACGCTCTTTGATCACTGAATTAAAATGGAATTTTCTAACTGCTTACTACGACCGTGGCAACATTTAACCAATCTGATTGATGATATAATATTCCATTTGCCAAATAAGCAATTATTCCAGGATTTTCTCCTTAGACTTGTTGTCACTAATAATGAAATAAATGTACTTTTGCCAGCGATGAACGTGGTAGTCCATTTACGCGTTGGAGAGCGCTTTGTCACTCACATTTATGTCACCACTGAAATAGATGAACTCATCTCCTAACTGCGCTGACATCATCTGCACCAGCTTCGTAAACGTCCAACAGGTGCAGGTAATGTTGATCAGTTTAATTTTTTATGCATGGAGAAATTCAATGACGCAACTATGCTTCTAACACATGCCGATGAAGGGGGTTGCTTTATTAGAGTCTCACACTGTCAATATTAGCACCAATGAGATGAAACTTTGTGGTTATGAATACATAATTTCAGCCATCATAAAAATGTAAGTTGCAACCCGCTATTATCCACTCGGGTGGAATAAAAAAAATGAAAGGCATTATATTTTGAACGACGCCGGTGTATAGAAAAATAGGAAGCATCAGTTTTGGAATGAACCTTCTATGAAAAAAACAATAGGGGACATTACTTTTGGAACAACCCACGTTTTATTTTGGAACAACCTCGTTTATAAAATAAATAGAAGGCATTACTTTTGGAACAACTCTAGTAAGACTGAGTAATGACTTATATAAAAGGAAGTCGGGAATTCGAGTAAATTCAAACCTGGTTGTCTACCCTGGATTCGATTTAAATGAATGGGTTAAAAGCATTTTTAAATAACTAAAATAAAAAATAACTTTCTTTGTATGGACTGAGGATGTTTTATCCACATTCACAATTAGATGTTTACAATATATTGAACCTCTTAGCAGATTTAGCGGGAGTGCTGCAATGGTGATCGGTTGGGAGGAGATAAGAAAGACTGTGTTTATGGTCAAGTAATAAGAATTAATGTTTGTTGTATAATGAAGAACTATTAAGCTTTCCAGTCCTTAAATAATAATAAAGAGATTTCTCTGTCAAATACCATAATGACCACATACAGGGAATATTTTACTCGCAGTTGTTGGTTGAGTTCTCTGAGTAGGGATCTGGTGTCGCTAAAATTGCTATTAAGCATTACTCTCTTCCTAGCTCAGGAATGTAGAGTTCTTCGTGGTGATCATTTGTTAAGGAAATAAAGATTCCTCACTTACGTCAGACTAGCTGGTGGCGTTATGTTTAGGACTCGTTACTGAAATGCCCGTCGGTCATTGTTCGGGTTTTGCTAACGATAAGTTAGTTAGCATAAAGAGCGCCGATGAGCCTTAAAATGCGAAATAAGTACGTAAGAAGTGTTCTTTTCAACCAAACTTATAGGTATATAAGTAACCTTGCTCGATATCTAAGGAAAAATTACCACCAAACTACTTTGCAGACTATTGGTCTTGAGATTTGATATATGGGGCATTAAAACCTGTGTTACAAATTCTATTTTGGTTTAGGCAGGAAAAATAGCTGCTAAGGGATCAAACTTGGGAAAATTGAATCGTTGCGGGCCCATAGCGTGTGCTGTGTAGGAATTACATTGGTCATTGGAGTGTCAACATCATCGTAGGTTATTAAAATAATTTGCAGCTTACAAAAATTTACTACTGATTTCTTAAAAAGAAGTATATCTTGTAATTACAAAAAAAACCACAGATCTAAATGAGCACAAAAAAGAGTATCACATTAATTTCCAAGCAAAGTCGGGCAGTACTGACGATAATATATTTCATAGGATAGCGCGTGTGTTCGTTATTTGATGTGTCACACTTATATCAAAAGCAACGACTTTACCTCCCATTTAAGTAACTCTTTAATTTAAAAAAAAAATCATTAAAACAATTTCGTTTATTAAAATTTTCAAAACAATTTACGGGTTCAAATTGGCTATTTTATCATTCATAAAAAAAAAAGAGCCACCTCTACGATTAAAGATAAAATGGAGTTTGGAATGGTAACAACATTGCTTGTCACTGATGAGATACAATAAGATTTAAAGCAGCTGTTTGACATAGGGCTGTGACTATTAAAGAATATTCTTGTCGATACTTGACTATTTTGTGATTTTACAATTTCTTTTAATTCTGCAGCTATTAGTAAAAGCCCTACAAATAATCGCACAATTAAAATAAATGGTAAAATCGCAAAAACAGTCTAGTAACAGCAAGAATATTTTGTACTAAAAGCATATTGTCATTGCCCTAGTTATAAATTATGCAAGATTTTGCGTTTAATCATTACTGTTGTGAGTACTCTTCCGAACTATGTATTTATTCCGAGATGCGTACTTTAGTGAGATGATACCAGTAGACCGCTATATTGGTCTGGCTAACAGCTACTCTCTTTTCTCTCGGTATTTCTCTTCTATTGATACCTCCTACCTAACCCTTTGGACCGGCCACTAGCGAAAAAGACGATACGTAATTAGCAAAATTACTAATTAACCAATCAGAGGACTGCTGAGGGGCGAAATTTCGGCCGTGTCGTCTTTTGCGCTAGGCTGAAAAGGCCAATATATTGTCCCTTCAGAGTCTAAAGGGTTAATATTAGTGTCCGAGTCTCTTCTTAGTGACCCGTTTCTGGACCACATCAATAACGTTATGATAAAATATAAATATATATTTAGCTATTTATAAATTTTTTTGAGTGACTTGCGTAACACCGGGCTATGCTGCTAGTTTTTTTCGATAAACTATGAATTCTCAGAACGCTAAAAATAAATGAATTAAAAGTCAAATAAAAGATTGGTATAGTAGTTCTCAATTGAAAATGTTTTTGAAATAAAATCTAAAGAAATCAACCTTAAATTTCAGAACTGCATTCATAAGGGCATGTGGGTGTGGTTTCCCGCGTATTTCTGAACACCCGATTTCTTTAATAACATTCCATTGAAGTGCTCCATTGACGGAGTCAAAAACTGAGGAAATTTTAACAAAGTTGCGTGACATAAGAAGGAATATTTTCAAGTATTTAAAAAAAATTCTCTAAAGTTACCATTCCCTGGGTGTCATACGTTCTTTGCAAGAACTGGCACATTACAAGTATTGAAATCACAGATTTCTTTTGATATTTCTTATAAAAATTGGACCCGTCGTATGTAAATAATTCTTCTGTCACCACTCTTGCTCTTATAAAAACTGGTTAGATATGACAGAGGGTCTCCCACTAGGGAGTATGGATGACAGAAAATAATTGGTGCATTGGAAAGAGTTTTTTTAATAACTGGTGGTCGCCAGCGACTTTTCTTTGATTGTTCTTATATTTTCTTTCGCTTCTAAACAAAATAAAAAAAACATTGAATTAGTCGTATGCGACCAACCCTACTGCCCCCACTCTTTTCAATATAGCCCACAGGTTCTCTATGCAATTTTAATCAGGAGAGCAAGCAGTCCACTCCATAATACGATCTTATTTTAATCATTTCAGTGCTAACCTCTCATCAGTGACTGTAGATGTACGGCTAGGTATATTATCACGCAAAAACATCAATTTCTTACGTCGGGAAGCATGTTTCTTCTTTGGCAACTCTTGAATTTTTCTTCTAAAAATTGTTCATTTTAAAAGTTCATTTTAACTCCTTGGGCAACTCAGAATTGTCCAATGAGCTCATTTTTCACGATCCCTGCTCAAAATAAAATTTTCCAAGCGTTTTCGGGGCACGATTGCGGGAAGTCTTGGGGTATGACGAAGTTCAACTGCAGAAAAGATTCTGAAACTCAAGTTAAGGGGTTGCTTTGCGTTTTATTTGTCTACAACAGATATGTCACGATCTGGTAGTTTTCTTCTCCGGGCCGCATTACGTTTTCTTCTTTTTTTTTCTCCCTTTGATTCACAGGTTTTAATGGTCCTAATAAAAGAGATTTTTCTTGGGTAGAACATCACCCAGTCAAATCCTTTATTTACCTATTTTTAATGTAAATTGGTCTTACAACGTATGGAATTAACACAGTTTGTAGACTTGCATAATAATTTGGTTCACTTGAAAATCAATTTTTTGATATTTTACTCCAGGTTAAATTTTGAAATCAAAATTTTTTATGCAAATATTTGTTTAACTTGTCCGGCAATGTACCAAAAAAAAACAACGAGCTTTTACTAATAGGTTACGAAAGAAATGCAACCCCCCCCAAAAAAAAAAACGATTTGAATAATAATTTGGTTCACACTGTATATACCTTTTGAGATTTTTTATCTTTTTAGTCCTGCAAAAAATAAGGAGTTTTTGTTGAATAAATTTGTATTCTATTCATTTTTGTTATTCCTGTAGTGGATTAGGTGGTATTGTTAAAATACAATTATATGATAGACGTTTTTGCTTTTTTTTTGTGAACACCCAGAAACATTTATTTACATATATAGTAACAGTTATCTTTCATGAAACTGTAGCCATAGCTGTTTAGCCCTCACTTTCCAAAAGATTGCCGACCCCTTCACTCGACAAACACTAATATTATTTGTGTAATAGATTAATTGTTATAAAAGTAAAAAAGGAATTGCATTTGGGTGTTTTTGTTTATTGATGTATAAGGTTCCTTGAAATAATATTTTATACTATTTTTTGCTTTATAAGAATTATCTAAAACCAATTTATGCATAGAAAAAATATTTTGTGGCTTAATATAATTAATTGTATAGCACATTTAAGTTCATAAATACATTTTTATAGTTGCTTTAGTATTATTAAACTTATTTTTAAAAACAACAACAATAATAGTCCTATTTTAATAGTGACTTTAATTTTGTTAGATTTCATTATTGTTAATTAGAACAGGTTCAATATCCAAGTCTTTTTGGATTTTGGGGCTTCTGAACGGATGAAAATAAAGTCATTTTTATATTTGGTTTAATTATACTAGACTACATCAATGTTAATGGCTGGAGGATAAATTTCTAGTACAGTGTAATTTGGGGCTTCTGTCTCTACAAAAGTATTCCGTTTTTTAGTAGATTTGTTAAATTAGAATGCATTAATGTTAAAGAGTCAAAGATAAATACAATATCATATGCTATTTGGGGCTTCAGTAACTACAAAAGTTTAGTTTAGATTCGTAAATTCTGTCTGAGAAGAGTTGAAGCGTTTTTTTTTTCTTCTTCATTTTTTGTTTCTCCCAATTCGTTCCATCTCATGCATTAGAAACATTTTTTATTCCCATGACAAACCAAAAACTGTTAATTCTAAATTCTCCCAATAGAAAATGAGAATCCGCCATGATGGCCCGTCAAGAGATTATCCTCTGCCTTCTCCCTTAATAGCATTTATCTTGGTGAACTGAGAATCAAATGTAGACCATCCTTTTTTGACACTTAGAAGATAAAGGAAAGTGGCATAGTGGTAAGTGTTAGCTTTTTTTAAAAAACAAAATATAACGAGTTTAAACCCAAGCCTGTATTTTATTGGCCATTAAATCCCGCATACTAGATGTTTATCGTTTTTGAATTTTTTTTGTAAATCCCCTTATAGCAGGGAGAGAAAAAAGTTTTTCGACACAGAAAAAAATATAAAAATTAAGGGAATCATCCAATCATTATGAAAATTTAAGGAATTATTAATTTAGGAAGAGACAGATATTCTGAAATCTTTTTCAACACTGTCAATATCTAAAAAATGATCAGAATTCAAGGAATCAATAATGCCAGTAGATGGACCCCAGTGTACGATGATCACAGCGTTCAATTACTCGCACCATTGTGACCTGAACATGTGTGGCATCCTGTTGCTATAAAGAATTTAGCAATTACATGTCTGAGCGGCTCGAAAGACTTATATCATTATTACATTTTCAACAATTATTATTATTATTTAGGATGAGACAAACATTCTGAAGTCTATCTCTTTTCCGAAAATTTTCAAAATTAAAAAAATTATCAAAATTTAGGGAATCCTCAAATTATAAACTTTCCAACAATTATTTATTTAGAGAGAGATAAACATTCTGAAGTCCCCCTTTTTCGACACCGTCAATATTTAAACAAAAGGATCAGAATTCAGGGAATCCTTCAATTATTTAAACATTTTCAACAATTATCAATTTAGAGAGGGACAAAAACTTTTGATACGCAATTATAGCAGGAAGAACTCCTCCCACAAAAAACATATTGAAGCTTTTTGACAGTTAATATTTGAAAAAAATATGAAAATTTAGGGAGTCATCGCAATTTTTACGGTTTTACTTTTAATTGTAGAAACACTCTCCCCTTAAGAGGCTGATTTCTTCGATTATCGATTTTCGAGGGAATTCCGAAACAACACCTATTTAAAAACACTCACAGACACATAAAGTTCAACTATGTGAATTTCCAGAAAATTTTCCCAGCCCAGAGTCCATAGAGAACAAACTCATAGACAATCACACACAGACACACACACAAAATTCAATTTATATGTAAGTTTAGATCTATGAAATTAGTATTATCCGAGGATC
Organism: Xipholeptos notoides; assembly: GCA_036873565.1. NCBI lineage: Eukaryota > Metazoa > Mollusca > Cephalopoda > Idiosepiidae > Xipholeptos > Xipholeptos notoides. Next base: position 2,856 of record JAYKTE010269066.1, on the reverse strand, counting down.
AGTATCTACCAAACAACACAGCCAACTACACACATATATATATATATATATATATATATATATATAATTGAGCTCATTTGGGATTGTGTGTATCTAAGTATTCTCGTCAGTCAATCCATTGTCCTTATTCCCTGTATGTAAATCCGCAATAATATATTGCTTCGCAGACCGATCAATCAAACCAGTAGATAGACGCACGTGGTACGATGACCACGGTGTCCAATTACTCGCACCGTTGCGATCTGGACATGCGTGGTATGCTGTTACTATGAAGAATTTAGCAATTACATGTCCAAGGAGCTCGAAAGACTGTCACAGTCGTCCGTTGACTCGGACCGCATTTCCTGACTTTGCAGTTGGCAGTGTTATTGATGGAATTTAAGGCAGCTTGTTAGTCGAGTTTTGGCATTGAATCTCTGGGAGTCTTGGCACACAAAGAAATCATAAGAGACACGCTGGGAGGTTGAAGAACTAGCAGAAAATGGCGAGCAAAATGGGTTGCAGTATGATAAAAGAAAGAAATTGTACGGAATGGAAAATAAATAAAAATATGGGGGAGAAAAAAAAGGAGAGAAAGGAAAAGGATGAAAAAGGTGGTTTAACAACATATTAACCTTTTTGTCATTTGATGCAGGGAACAATAATTTTTTTTTTTTATTAAGCATCTATCTTTCTTGTTTAGTTTAAACTGGTATTAAGGCATCTTAAGTTTTTCCGCAATGTAGTGCTGAGAGCAATAATTTTTGAAAAACAATCTTTTTTGTTTTGTTCAGGGTGGTTTGATGGCATATCATGAGTAAACCAATATTGCCTCATTTCTCACAGCCTATCAACATTTCCGATTTTTTAATGTTGAGTACAACCATTTTTCATGAACATTTTTCGATAGCGCGTTTTCTGAATAGCACTAGATATATTATCTAAATGATAGCTAGAGAAAATGTAGGAATTCATACATTTCGTATGAGTATTTTCCCGAATGTGAACAGAACAGAACGAATGGGATTTGAACCCAAATTCCATGTGCTTGTCCGCTCTCAAGAAAAGATTTTCTGCACTTATGGAAGTATTGTGAAGATGAAAATAATGATAAAGAAATCCGTTCCAAAAATTCAATACATAATAAAAAATTAAATCAAATCAACTACTACTATACTACTATACACGTGACGATGTTAGTCCGTCTGTCTATCTGAGAAATTGTTTCTATCAAATTATTTTGTCAATTTTTGGTCTATAGACTTATATTTTGTTGTGTGGGGTATTCGGACCAGAAGAACACAATCGAATAATTTTCGGCTTTCAAAAAATTACGGCAGTTTTCTTAGAAAAAAATTCTCGGAATTACAGAAACACAAATCAAAATGAGCACAAAAGGAGCATCAAAGCCAATTCCAGAGCGAGGCTGATGGGAGATCACAATTTTTCCTTAGATCCCGTTCTGTAGCGATATTGCCAAACTTGAGCCCTGGGACCACTACAATATAGAACGAAACATAACTCCCCCACCCCCCCAAAAAACGTGGAAGATCTCGGGCTGACCCTAAATCAAACTAACCCTTCTAACTCTAATCACAACCATTTTCAATTTAATACTAAGTCTAATCCTAACTATTCTAAATCTAACGCTAATTGCCGACAAAAAGTGTAGAAAGATAATGAAGAGAATAAGAAAAAAAAATGGAGAGGAAGAAGAAGAAAAACTGAGAACCGTTGAAGGCAGAGAAGGGGGTAAGAGTGGGATAATAACAAAAAGAAAAAAAACAAACAAACCAGAGGAATATCGAAAGCAATGATTGAACGAAAAGAAAATGGAGGCAAAATGGTCGTTAGGAATATTAAGAATAATCGATATCGATTAAGAAAAAAGAAAATAGAAAGGAAATGGAGAAAGAAAGAAAAATTTGCGAAATCTAATCGAGGAAAAGGAAAGCAAAAGCAAAATAATTCGGTTAGAAAAATAAAAATGACAAAAAGTAGGAGAAAGAAACTTGAGCGAGGAAAATGAGTGGAAAAATACATTTAGGAAGAAATAAAAATTGAATATATATATATATAGATAGATAGATAGATGGATGGATAAATAGAAACAGACATATAGATAAATACAGAAAGATATTAATTGATAAACAAACTGCTAGAGAGGGAAAACGGAAGAAATACACAGGGAATATCGAAAGGGAGAGAAAGAGGAAGGAAACAATAGAAACAGAGGATTGAAAGGGTGAAGAGGCAACAGAAGAGGGAGAGGGAAAACAGAAAAGGCAGAGGGATAGGGAGAGAGAAACGAAAAGAAAAAGAGGTGCAAAACAGAAGAGAGAGAGAGAGAGGAGAAAAACGGGAGAGAGAGAGGAGAAAAACGGGAGAGAGAGAGAGAGAGAGGAAAAAAACGAAAGAGAGAGAGAGGAGAACAACGAAAGAGAGAGAGAGAGAGGGGGGGGAAGAAAAACGGAAGAGAGAGAGAAAGGGGGAAAACGGAAGAGAGAGAGAGAGAGAGAGGAGAAAAACGGAAGAGAGAGAGAGGAGAAAAACGGAAGAGAGAGAGAGAGGAGAAAAACGGAAGAGAGAGAGAGAGAGAGAGAGAGAGAGAGAGAGAGAGAGAGAGAGGGGAAAACGGAAGAGAGAGAGAGAGAGAGAGAGAAAGGGGAAAACGGAAGAGAGAGAGAGAGAAAGGGGAAAACGGAAGAGAGAGAGAGAGAGAAAGGGGAAAACGGAAGAGAGAGAGAGAGAGAAAGGAGAAAATCGGAAGAGAGAGAGAGAAAGAAGAAAATCGGAAGAGAGAGAGAGAAAGGAGAAAAACGGAAGAGGGAGAGAGAAAGGAAAAAAACGGAAGAGAGAGAGAGATCGGAAGAGCGT
>JAYKTE010268955.1:0-11676 GCA_036873565.1 Xipholeptos notoides | reverse complement strand
CTCTTGACTTGACGATTAAACAATTTATTTTGAATTTAGGGGTGTAAGCCCCTGTTAACACACCTTCATTGGGGGTGGGGCTAGAGACCTCCTTGAGTATTTTTAAAGTAAGGAAAGAATATTTATATTTTTTGTTTGCATGTTCTTGTTGTTGCTGGCAGTTTTATTTTCAAACAAATGGTTATATTAATTTATTCTACTTCAATCAATTTCTATTAAGCTCTCATTGCTAGATTTTAATATGTATATTTGGCTAACTCAAACTTTTAACACCAAAAATAAAATTAAAAAAATAAAGGTGGAAGTTGATATTTATTAAAATTGTTTTAAACATGAGACACAAGTACTGTTACTGTTTTATATTTATTCATTTCCTTTACTTTTTCTATGTTTAATTCATTTTTTTTAATTGATAAGGTATTTAATTTGATTTTGGAACCTAAAATAATTGATAATTTGATTTTTGAAAATCGTGAATAAAAAGTGCACTGAGCAGTGCACACCTTAAATAGTAAAACACCAAACATATTAATAAAAAAAAATACAAACACAAAATAAAGCACAATTAAACACAAAATAAAAGCCCACACAAAAACTATCAATCATTTTAGGTTCTTTCTTGCTGTTGTGGGGGATTGAGGTTTCAACTACCGTGGGATTTCCACGGGTTCTGATAGTTTATGATTGTTATTATAGGCATTTTTCTTATGTCATCTTTGATATCTTTTTAGCAACTGTTTTATCTTGATCATTCTTGTTAAATAACATTAATATTAATTATATTAAGCAACTGTGAAAAGCAAATCACAAACACATAATGACAGAATGCAAAACCTTAAGTAAAACAAGACAAAAATACTTAACAGACCTAAAAAAAGATCTTTGAAACAACTGATATAAACAAAATATTCCTCATAGAAACAAATTTCTACCAAAAAATATAAAAACTCACACACATGAACATATAACAAAAAAATCAAACCCAAGACAAATTTTTGGCATAAGATGACCCATCAGGAGTTGACATGCCAATAAACCCAAATAACTAATTGTTTTAACTGTGAGATTTTTAATTATTTTTCTTTTTCTTACAGGCTAATGGAATTAAGATTGGTCCACAACATTCCAATGCCAACACCAGCATGCCATCTGCTGGCGGTGGGGGTACCACTGGTAGTAACTGCTGCTGAGCTGATGAATTGTTTGGTGCCAATGACAAGCCATTTGGAGCTGTGGCGCCAGCAGTGGGATGTTGCTATTGGTCATTAAGCTGCTAACTAGTAGTGACCAATCCAACCTCCAACTAGCTACGCTGCAAGGACTATCTCCTACTCCTATTTCTACTACTGTTGGACTAACGGGACTGAACTTATATCAATCCCTTGGGTCTCTCTTCTCCTGTTCTTTTTTTTTTCTTCCTCTTTGTCCTCCTCTATCTTTGGGTCAAAACAAAGCAACAAAAAATGATATATATCTATCTATCTATCTATATATATATATATATATATAATGATAATACTAATGATCTGTTTCTAGGCTCCATTTAAAGCCAATGACCAAAAATCTTTTTTTTTTCTTTTCCTTTTTTTAAGCAGCCAGCTACAAGAAAAAGTCCTAATCCATTAATCCAAACCAAGATCTTAATCCAGCTTAAATATCACAAAAATGAAGAAATAATAAAGATAAGCAACACTCACCCACTCACTTTCTTCCCCCCTCTTCACTCGTTTCCATATAAAATTGGCTGCAAAAATCGTCTACAAAACTGAGTCTATGAAAGAAAGAGAGAAGAAAAACTGGAATAAAACTAAATGTGTTAATGAGTGCACCTCGGATTTTTTTTTTCTATCGCTCAGTGTATAGGAATCTAGACATGCTCATCGTGCTACATCTAATATATGCACCTTTCTGTTAGCTTGGCTAGCAAACACTACTGTGGAATATATATGTGTGTGTGTATAAATATATATACACACACACATTTTTTTCCATTAACTACTTGAAAAAAAAAACAGTCTGTTTTTGCTAGAAATAATTTATTTTTGTGGGAGGGGGTTCTCTCTCTCTCTTCCTTTTTTTTTCCCCCCAATTTTCTTCTCTCACCATCTAATTTTTTTTTTTCCATTTAACACATTTTTGTTGGGTTTTTTTTTTTTTTATTAAGGGAGAAAAATTGAGAAGTATTTTTATTTTTTGTCTTTTTTTTTTTTTTTGTGCTTCCAAATTTTTTTATATCCCTTTTCTTTTGTTGAGTGTCCAGTGTGAAAAGGAAGTATGTCCAATCAACTGACTTCTCTTTTTTTTCTTCTCTCTATCTCTGAGGTTTGTCACACTGGTTCATACTAATAAATATTGGACTACTGGAATCTCAACAGAATTCCTTGAATGTTGTAGACCATTGGTAAATAAATTAATAAGTAAAATAAATAAATATATTGAAAACATCTTATATTTATTTTCTTTTCATAACATATTTCTTTATTGCTCTGGGCTGTTTTCTAAAAAAAAAAACTTTTTTTTTGTTTTGGGTTTGTTTTTTGTTATTCATTATTTTTGTCTTTCTCTCTCTTTGAATATTTATTCATTTTTTGCTTCAGTCCTTTATAGTATGATTTTTTTTAATTTGAAAAATGTAGATATATATCACCTAAAAAAAATTTAATATTCTCATCTTTAGTGAAAATTAAATGAAAAATTAGTCCTCAAAGAATTTAATCCAACATTATTTGGAAATTTTTTTAGAAAAGTTTTGTTTATTAAGCAATCACATGACTACTCAGTTTAATTTACTTACAAAGATCTATCTTTTATATCCTCTTGCCTTCAATCATAATCCATAAATTTCAATGAATGAATAATAAACATTTTGATTATTTAAAATAATTAAATTACTTTCCTATAAATTGTGTAAATATTATAGTAGAGATATAACCATATTCGCAATTACAGCTTCAGTGATGAAAATTAGTTGTATGTGTGTGTTTCTCTCTCTCTCTGAATTTGATATCAATTCAACCCAGTCAACAAATTTTACTTGAAAACATTTTTGCATTGATTGAGCTTAAATTTGGCACATGGGTATGTCTATTTTGAAATGATTATAGGTTTGATTTAATATAATTTCCTACATGTATGTATATAATTTATATGACTGAATAAATGAGGGAAAAAAATTAATATAGTGTATATGTAACTCCCAAGATGATTACAATTGCCGACCAAATAAATAACAAAAATAACTTATTTCTAAAATTTAGACAAAAGGTGAATTTTTTAACCAAAAGACAGATGAGGTATATTTAAGCATCTTTAGTCTTATTAAAAAGACTGATGTTTTTATATACATCTGGCAGAACTGCATGATAAAAAGATGCTGTGTGCAAGTGGTTAATGTAACAAAGAAAATAAGGGTAGTAATTTGAGCCCTGAAAAGGTAACATCTGTTCTATAGTAGATGAAAGAAATTTTAGAATATTTTATTTGTAAATGAAAACCCATCTACACTTGTATAAAGTAAATGCAATAAACTAGCAGATCTTACTCTTATTAGACACTCATTGAAAAAATGCTATTAAAACACTTAATTTATCTATGACTAACATTATCTTTTAAAATCTTGTTTTATAAGACCTAGGTACAAAATTGCATGTGTTCTTATTTCCTAATCTTTTTTTTTTTTTTTTTTTTTAAACCTCTGACAATTTTTATCACTGCATTCTGCCGGCAAAAATATATCTGATGATTCACCTTGTTTGTATAACATCCACTTCAACAATTAGTAATGATTTCCACTCTTACAATTATGGTTTTCTTTAATTTCAATAACAATGAATTGTTTTATTTCTAAGAAAGAAAAATAATGAACTTAATTTAATTTGAAAACTTATCAAATGATTTTTATCAAAGGCTGGTTGAATTGCTGAGCTTAAAATGTACTAAGCAGTCAAAGTAGATAATATATTTTCTTTTTCTTATCTTTGTTAGCTTTTTATATTGTTTGGATTTTTTATTTCCTATAAGAACTTTGAGAAGAAATGTAATTAAAATTCATAGTTTTGTTAGGCATTTTCAATGTTAACAACCTTATATAAGCTGAGAAACTAACTTTTAGCTTTTATATATTAGATTGATAGACAAACACCAATAATTGTTTTTTAAATATATAAAGTAATTTCATTTAAATTTGATACCAGATTTGACTACTTAGCGGAAATATCATAGATAGAAGAAACTTCTTTTTTTGTATAATCTAACGCAGTTCAGGATTTAAAAAAAAGCATGTTGATTAATTTTCTATTCCATATACAAGTAGTATCTAATGCACTCCAATTTTACTTGTCATTCTAAGTTACAATGCATCGAAGGCAGAAGAATTAAATAAAATTCTGCCCTGAATTCTTGCAATGCTATCACTAAATTTGAGTTGATGTTTAAGCAAACTTCTTCCATGAATATAACATTATGAATAAGTGTAACAGATGTTTTCCTTTTCTTATATAGACTGACCAAAGTGCACAGATGTTTAGCAACTGAAAAAATATGTGGTAGAAGTGATTGATGACACATATTTTGTAGAGTATTTAAAAGGATGTAGCTTGTTCATTTTATTAGAACATAACTGAATGCGAATTAGTATATTTTTATTGTCTAATTATATTTTAATTTTTTTCTTTATTGATTCTAATATAAGTAGATACCTGAATAGTTATCAGTATTCCTTCTGTGTTCAGCACAGTAATAGATTTCATTTCACAAGTGAATATATCAATAACATTTAACACTGAAACCAAACAGAGAAAAATTAATAATATATGAGGACTAAACAATAATGAAAAAACAATAGAAATGATTTGGAAGCAATTGTTTTAAACTCTCAATGCATTTTGATCTTAATCCAACTGTAAAAACTAAAAATATAATATTGGAATATAAAAATTATTTTGTAGAATCTATTAGAATTATATTAGTTTCACAAAAATCTAGATTTAAGAAAAAAAACATTTGATTCTACAAGTATTATTCTGACTATTGTCCTCATCTTATTATTTTCTGTCTCACTATGTTTTAACTGAATTACCCTTCAGTCTTCCTTAGGTGACTTAAATTGACTCTTATTGCTTTTTAGATCTATCTTTCTTTGAAATTTTAGTGTTGGTTTTATTTTGTTTTTAAACCAATCCTAAAATTTCAAAAAAGATAAATTTAAAAAACAATATGAGTAAATTTAAGTCACCTGAGGAAGACCAAAGGGTAACTCTGTCAAAACATAGTGCGACAGAAAATAATAAGATGACAATCATCAGAATAAAGTTTTACAATTTATCATACCTCATCTCAAGGATTCTGAAAAATAAAAACATTTGAGTCTATCCATTCCCTACTACTGGGCGACCTCACTATATTATTGCTATGTTAGACCAAATCCTAACACTGTATTAATATATAATTAAAGGTTTTGTAATTTGATAGGAGTTATGGAGAGAAAGAACATATTTGGACAAAACAATTAGTAAAAAAAAAAGTATTAAAATTACTTACCATGTTTTCTAATATTTCCAAGTAAAACTTCCATATCCCCACAAAAAAATGCTTACGTTGTGAAATCATTGAAGTTTATATCTTATGAGTATGCAATGTAGTTTTATGTAGATATATAGATAGATGGTAGATAAATGTATAGGTTTTATATATGACTGACACTGGATTTTGGCACTCTGGTGTGCCTCTTAAAGTAGTCTAGTTCAAACCAAACTACCTGAAGAGGCACACCAGAGTGCCGAAACCCATAGGGTCGTACTCAAATATAAATCATGCATGTAATCACTCAATTTCTAAATTCACAAATATTGAACACTCTACTTTGCACTACAGCAAATAAGTTTTGTTCTCTCCTCACTCTGAAAGTGTGGATGGTACCAAACTATATATATGCCCTTTATTTCTTTTGTCGTGTTTTGTTTTGTTTTAGATTATTTTTATTTTATTTTTTAATGTATTTTGTTATTGCTTGAAATCTTTTGTGCATGTGGAAGAATGCTGTATGCTTTAGATAAATGATTTTCCTATATATTGAGAAAATGTGATGTGATAAAAGTTTTATCTCCTACTTCTTCAATATTTTAACTTCACTTTCTTTTTGGGGGTGTTTTATGTGTTTGAAAATAAGCTTTTACAACATATTTGAAAAATGAAAGAAAATATGAAGTAATGATTAAATATATCCAGCAAACTACATTGTATGCCCATGTGATAGGCATAATTGTTTTAAATCCGAATACATCTTGATTGTTGCTTGTTCAAAATAAATGTTTGCTCTGAAATATTAAAATAATAATCACTTCAATACCATTTTATTTAATTAGTATTAAACAAAAAATTGGTATTTTCTTTTCAAATATCTTAATTCAAATTATATTACTTAAAAATTTCCCCATAATATAAAACTATTAAACTCTTTGACTACAGCATAGTTTTTGTTAAAAAGAATTGATTCAGAAAAAAATCCATGCAATACTTTGTACCAGTGTAAGTTATAAATGCTTTTTGGCTTGGAAGACCAGAGCCATCTTTTAATATTAGATTGAAAATGTATATAAATTAAGAATCCATCAATCTGATCTCTACATTTATATACAACTAAAAACACTTGAAGGCTTTTTATCTAAAACACTTTGTAAAAAAAAATACATTTGTAATGAAGAATTGAAGTAACTCTGAATGTTGTCGCTCTTCACTTTTCTTTAAACTCTGAATATAGTTAGAATCCTTCATTTTTCTTTTTTTTTCAAAGACTTACAAAGTTTTAATTTTAAGATTTGTCCAAACTTTGTAGTGAAGAATTACTATGACTTAAAAGAATTTCACTGTTTTAAGATGGTCATTAAATATTTATGTAGTCAGTGTTTAACCTGTAGTTCAATTTAAAAATTCAATTTTCAAGATAAAAGAATTACTGAATATAAATTATCCTATTGAGAATTTATTTCTTAGATTATCATTAATCCTTTTCTCAAGAGTAGATAAAAAGATTTTAATCAGTTAAAACCCTTAAAAATAACTTTTCAAATTGTATGAGGGCGTAGACAATATTTTCTAAAAAAAACTTTTAAAATTCGTTGGAATTGCAAATTTGATTAAATAATTAAAATAGCAAAATATTTCAACTAACTATTGCTATCTTTGTTCACTCACCAAACTTATTGAAAACAGCAACCCAGGTATGCTATTGATGCTTAAAAGAATGTGCCTCGAATTATAGGTGCTATTTTTTAATAAGTTTGTTGAGTAAACAAGAAAAGCAATAGCAATTTAAAATATTTTGCTATTTTAATAAAATCTGTGATTCAATAACAGGATTTCTTATCTTTTAATGCATGCACCAATGGAATCCAGTCAGTTTGTACAAATTGTGATTCATTCTATTTGCTGCATGAATATAATCCTTCGTTACTAAAGCAGTTTTTAGGTCTCTAAATTTCTGAATATGTAAATACTATTTTTGACATTTTCATATTAGAAACTATCTTTTGTATTCTGGGTAAAATGGTCATAACTGACTGGTATGTGGAAGTTTTGTTAAATTCTGGCTTTAAGTGCTAAATTTTATTTTAAAACTTGTTAGATTTTGACCCTCTTATTTGATAAGGCTATGAACAAAAAAATGGTAAATTATAGGATATTGTTGTAATGGAAAAGTTATTAGGCATGAACTAAAAAGTTAACAAAAATTTTTATTCACCTAATTTGCATACACATATCACAATTCTGTGAGTTTGGCGCTTAAATGGTTTTGCTTCATGTATTATCAAATTGACAAAAATGGTAGAATCTTTGAAATTATAGTTTACTACTTAAAATCCCTGTGGTTTCAATCCATTCAATTTCAGATCACTATCTTTAGAAAGATATAAAAATATACTCAACCATCTACCCTACTTCATTTATAATTTTAAAAGATTTCTACTACAGTTCCTAAAACTAGCCTTTAGTAACTGTTATAGTTAATATATCATTAAGAATATGAATTGCACTTCATTAAATTAAATCTGTTTACACTCTTCCTGCTAGCCATTTTTTTAAATATTTTTTCTTATTGAGCTATAAAATGGTTGTCATTTTCATTGAAGAAACTTAGACATAACAAACAAAATCAATGGTTCTAGATAATTCTTTGTTTTTCTTCTTTTAACTAAGAAAACATTATTTATTTCAATATCATTTATAGTAATATTGAAAATTAAATTAATTTTTTCCTCCATTGGACACCAATTCAAATTAGAAAATAAATTTTGAAAGTGAGTCAATATTTTGTTATAAAGTATTCTGGGGAAAATGTGTAGCCATATTTTTTTCTCTTTCTTTCCTTTCCTTCTCTCTCTCACTGCTGGCTCATTAAAATTGAAGAAAATGGGTGAGTGAAAAATTAAATAGACTATACCTTTTCAACTTGGAAATGATAATAATTAAATTCAAAATGGGCTTATTTTCAAGAAAAGGAATTAATGAACTTCAAAATGGATCAATCAACTTCAAATTGGAAAATAGCTTCAAAATGATAATAATCAACTTCAAAATAGACATATTTTCAAGTAAAAGAATTAATTAATTGTTGGGATTTTAAGAGGTGATGGCCAAGGATCTTTTAACTACAAAAGTATTCCACATCAGCAAATTAAAAGTGATGATCTTTGAGGCAATTAATGTTATTTTCTCAGAGACTTGCACTAACTTCACATATAAAATACTTCAACTTAGATGATATATTTTAAATACATTTCTTAAGAACGTTTATATTATTTTATATCCCCTTGAAGCAAAAATAAAATATTAATTCTCATTTGAAGTTGCTTTCCAATTTGAAGTTGAATAATTCTTATATTTGAAAATAAGCCCATTTATTATCATTTTGATGATGAAATGGTATCGTTTCTTGCTTAAATATTTGCAATTGATACTAGTAATCCATTAAAAATATTTGCATATGAAAGCTTTTTCTTTCCTTTTGTTTATTTAAATCAAAAGGTACAAAAATAGATGAGTAATGCATTCAAATACTTTTATGAAATTTTGTCTGCCCCCCCAAAAAATTCTACCCTGTTAATTTTTAAACTCTATATCATTTATTTATACTATTTACTCTGTTGTTTCTTCATCTTTTCAAACATTTCCCACCATCTCTTTTACAAGCCATTAAAAGTGATTTTTTTGGCCAGTGACAAGACAGCTTATTGAATATGAATTCTAAAATGAAATCTGTCTTGCTTTTAAATTAAGTTTTTAAGATTTAGTTTGATTTCATAAGCATTATGCTAGTTCATAATATTTGCCAAATTTGTTATCACCAAATATTCATAGGTTCATGTCTCACTGACATATTTTTTAGAAAACTCTCTACATTCTATTGTGTATACACTGGCTTCAGATTGATTCTGTTGAGTAACTTCTTTTTTATCTTAAAAATATTCACTTAGATATTTTTTTCAGTCCATATATTTTTTACATATGTATATATAGTTTTTTTGGGTTTTTTTTTTCAATTTACACCAAAAGTGATAAAATCTCATATTTTAAAATAGAGACAATGACTAAAAAATGCTATCATAGAGAGTTTGTTAATCAAACCATTATCTGATATTTTTAACTCCTGGAGTCAATTTATTTATCCTTAAAAAACCCTACAATATGAATTTCTAAATAAGATTGTATCTACATGAGTAGTAAACACTTAAAAAGTAATATTAACATAAATGTATATTTAATTATACAACTGAGTTTGCTTTTGAAATTTTTCTTTGTCTACTTATATGAATTATAAACCCTTATGTCCCAAGGATGGTTTTGGAAATAATGAATTGAGGACTAAGAAATATACAACACTGTCTGGAAGGTAAATGTCAAAACCAAGTAACCCATAGCAATATTTCTTATATATGTATATGTTTATGATAATTATACTGGCTGAAGTGGCTATCTATGCTGGGTAAAAGGGTCATAACTGACTGGTATGTAGACGTTTTGTTGAATGCTGGCTTTAACCCTTTAAGAGCTAAGATTCTTTTAAAAAACACAAAAAAAATATCATAAATAACATTGAATCCCACGTGATATATATATATATATATTACGGCCAATCAGGACAGATACACAAACAAGTCTTCCTCTAGTCAGGATATATATTGTAAAATGATAAGAACTACGACTTATTATTATATATATATATATATATTAATACACAAAAAAGAAGACAGAACTCTAGCATTCTTTCATATTCCACTAGGTTTAAACTTTTGGAAAATAAAAATTAATTATCTCTAACTGACCTTAACTTAAGAGAGTCCAGGTTGAGTTCTGACTTTGGATAGAAAAGTTTTCCCAAGTTCTAGCCACACCAGAAGAAGGTCGAAACATTATGAATATGACAATAAAGATGAGGATTAAAATACAAATTATTTAATTTAAATAATGATAATTATGAGCAAAACATTTTTCAAAAAATCATTCAATTCTAATTTTAAAAAAAAGTTATTCTTTGTGAAGAAACGTCTAAGATTAATTAATAATTATAATTAAAGTTATGAACCCTCACCCAGCATGTATGGGCACATTAGCAGGTATGATTATTTCATTGTTTTAGAAATGAGTTGAGCCTTTTTATATTTGATGTTTATGGAGTGACGAGGAAGAGAAAAAAAACCATGCATACAGTGCAAGATTTAGTGAAGACCCAAGTTATATATAACTTTAAAAACCTCTTGGCAAGAAAAAATTTTTTTTAGATAAATAAATTTTAAAAAAGCCTACAGTGCAAGATTTAAAGAGGACCCAAATAATATATAACTCTAACCTGATATATCAACCCTGGCGACCTAACACAAAAAACGAAACTGCTGGTATTTTGCCTCTCTATGTTCCTCTAATAGAACAGCTCTGATTGGCTAGTTGGTAATTTTTTAAAGTTGGGGTTCAATGAGTTAAAACCTCTTGACAAAAAAAAATTTTTTTAATAAATAAATAAAAAAACCTACAGTGCAAGATTTAGTGAATATATATAACTTTAAAAACCTGACAAAAAAAAATCTGTAAAAATAATGCTAGATCGCTTGATTTTACCAAAAGCCTTTGAGGCTTTTATAAATGATGAAATCCCAAAATTTCTATTCCTAATCCATGAAGATATCTTTTTCAAAAGCAGTTTTATACAAAGAGGTTTTTTAATTAAAATTTCGTAAGGGATTGAGAAGTGGGGGTGGATAATTCCCGTTTTCTTAAAGAAACTTGTACAGTTTTGGACTTACTCGGTCTACAATGGGCTGAAAGTGGTTAACACTTTTAAAACCATTTAGATAAAGAAGTAGATATGGTGACTGGTCCTCAAGTTGTAGCTATTTACTTATGGTTGGAATTTTTGAACACTTGCTTTACACACACACCATGTTGGATTCATTATAAGTATCAAACAAAAATGATATTTCTTCCTTGCCTCGGATTAACAACGTTATTGGATCATATAAATGTATGGTTTCATGTCAAATAAAAAGTCCTTATTAGCAGGGCTCTACAGAGAAATTTACCTTTAATTAACCTTTGACAACTAAATATATCATTTACTAGCCAAATAGAAAAGTTACTAGCCAAACCCATGAAATCTTATTTCACTCTAATCTTATGAATAAACCA
>JAYKTE010268844.1:0-11677 GCA_036873565.1 Xipholeptos notoides | reverse complement strand
CTCAATTATGATTATAGAAGTGCAGCCCTCATGACAACACAAACTAACTCCTACGGCCCTCGCGAAACTCTGAGTTTACATGCCTGGTCTAAAGGGTTAAACTTGGTCATGCAAAATTGGCTCCGTGTATAAAATTTTATCGCAGTTAAATTTTGATTCTTGAAATTACGTTTTACTAAACTAACTACTAATATTACATAGCGTTGTTGGAAAGCTAAACTTTCTATGCATTTTAACTATGACCTTTTGTTGTCATTTACATGTTCTTTCTCTAAACAAATATACATTTTTTACAAGCAGACTACAATTGCGATACCATTGCCATACATAGCCTTATGGGAACAGTAGTAGTAGTACAGTCAGTACGTGTCAGTGTCCACCCTTTTTCAAAATTAAATCGTGGTACGTGTACCTGCCCTTTTTACTTACACCTAAGCTCAAGAATTTTTTTTATTGATAAATAAATCTTTCGATTATGTAAATAATACTCAGTTTTTTCGGAATTGGTGGGATGTGGGGTGGAGTAATATGCCACAAACCAGACCTTAAAACTGACCTTTGTCTTCAACCACCAAGTTAATTTTGCAAATAATGTCTTCATACCATTAAGGATAATTTCTATTATGAAATAAAAATTGTTATGGAAGATTTTTCTTCATGATCACGAATTAATACTTGCTTCCATCAGAGATTTAGCTTTATTATTTTTGAAATTTTTATTTATAGATAAATAAGATTGAAAATGTCAATTATTGATTTACAACACATTTTTGTAAAGTTGGCTTTTGGACAGTTCAGTAGTAGTACTATTGCTTGCTTGGAATTTTAAGGTCTTATGGTTCTTTGAAAAATCTAGGGGGCTTGATTTTTAGCACTTTCTGTAATATTTTCCAATTTTGAGAAAATCAAAACAAAAACAAACCTAATGGCCTAATGGCTGCACCCCTGTTTTGAATATGAACTGATTAAATAAAAGAAGGCTAGCTTAGTCTATTTAAAAGATAATGAATTGAACTACATGAAAATATAAGCTTTTTAAAGTTGTAATAAGTAAAAATACAAGATCTCCATTCCAGGTTAAAAAAAATACAAATTATTAATTATTAGAACAAGATTCAATTTATATGAAAATTACATCTAATATATTTATCTAGTGAGAATTTTGGTTTACTTAATAAATACAAATAATCTATTGAGACTGAATTCATAATTTTCTATGTGGAAATGTGGTTATTTTGTCATGATCAAAATAAAACCTTACATTGTTGAAAAATTAGCAAACAAAAAACCCCACTTTCATTGTATTTTATATTGTAAATTGGAATTTCATATCAGTTTTTCATATTGTATATCATGTTTTATATTAATATTGCTTTCTATACTATAGAATATTTCAAATCATATTAATCTATTTTAGTTTATATAAGTATCAATTAGTCCAGTTGTTTTCCAAAATAAAAAATAATTTATTAACACTGCTTAAGTGATCTTTAGTGTTGAAAAATAGAAAAAAAATCTGGTCTACAGTATTGAGAGTTAATTCTTAACAATGAAGTTCTATTAAAAATGAAAAAAAATCAACATAATATGTCTGTTCGTTTAACAATGACAAGTAAGATAGCTTATTTTCTATTTTAATGGTATCCAATTAAATACCATAATAGCTAATTTATATTTATTTTTCAGGATTTGTTGATTTTTCTTCCCAGAAAAACATTTGGAGAGCAGCCATCAAATCAAATCTATTAGAGTTAAGTTTCATATTTGAAATGGATCGACCTCCTGATATACCAATCTATGGCCCTATGTATGGTGTTCCATTTCATCACAGGTTGCCAACACACGGTGATATGTCAGGAAAAAATTTTCCCCAAAATTCTAGCACAATGGAAACCACTCCTCGGATGTCACACTTGGGTGGAAAGCAATACTCTCACCAAAGAATGGCTCCAATAGCTGAGAAATCCACTCATCACCACAGCAACAGTTCAGGAAAACACCTTCATCACAGACATAATGTGTCGTCTTCATCATCTCATATTTCACAGAAAAACATCAATAATACAACTAGTTCTGGTAAGCAATATTCCCACGAAGCACATAGAATGTCACATCATAGCAGTGGTACCAGTAATAGTGAGAAGACTTCTCATCACAGTTCTTCTCTACTTGGAAAACAGTATTCTTATCACATGTCACATCTTTCTGAAAAATCAATGCCTCATGATAATATTTCTTCAAAGCAGATATCCTCCACAGCCTCATCACATCACAGACCAAGCTCTGCTGACAAAGAGCACTTATCACCTGGTGAAATTGTCGACCGCCCTAACAGTAATAGCAATCAGAGCAATATATCTGGTGGAAATAGGTTCTCTCCCGAGCAGTCTCCAAGAGTAGAGTCTCCGCCCCGCATGTCTTACCTTGGACAAAACATGTTCCCAGGAAATAGGTATGCTAACCAATACCAAAAATCGTCTTGCTATTTGCAATCACCTTCGAACAGATCACAGCAGCAGGAAAACCTTGAAGAAGAGCTGTCACCAGAAGAAGGAGAGATTCTTCAGCACAAAAGCCCTCCCTACAGTAATGAGAAATTTTACCAGGTGGATCAATTTGGGCCTAAGCAATTCTCTCAAAGTAAACCGATGTCACACCCCCAACCACAGAAGCAACCACCTCAACGCCTCTTTTGTGATTATTGTGGCAAGAAGTTTGCCCAAGAATATTTAATGTACTTGCATAGACGTAAGCATACTGGGGAGAAGCCATTTCAATGTGATGTTTGCAATAAACAGTTCTCTCGTAAGGATGTAATGGTGAGGCATAAGAAAAGTCATCAGATGTACACCCAGGGGGCATCCTTAGCTAATCTGGAGAGCCGTCGACCAGATCCATCACCACCGTTATCGCAATTGCAGCTGCAATCTGAGTCCCAACCAGAATCGGGGATGGAACCACAGACTCCAAATTACCCAGCCATGGTAAAGAAACCCTGCACTCCAGATAAGCTGTTTCAATGTGAAATTTGTAACAAGTATTTTGGCACTAAGAATTATTTAGAAATTCACAAGAGGACACACACAGGGGAAAAACCATTTCAGTGTGACTTCTGCATTCAACGATTTGCCCGTCGTGATACCCTCATGATTCATCGGCGTACTCACACAGGTGAAATGCCGTTTGAGTGTGAAATATGTATGGAACGGTTTTCACAGCGTGTGAAATTGCAGCTGCACCAAAAAAATGCACATGTACCAAAGCAAAAACACCAGTGTGAGTTCTGTTTAAAACAATTTGCCCAGCGTTACTATTTGAAGATTCACCGTCGATTGCACACTGGAGAGAAACTGTTGCAGTGTGACATCTGTCTAAAGAAATTCACGCAACGTCATTACTTGATTATCCATCGCCGTACACATACAGGGGAAAAGCCATTCCAGTGTGACTTTTGTATTCAGAAGTTTGCTCGTAAAATGACTTTGCAGATCCATAGGCGAACACATACAGGAGAGAAACCATTCCACTGTGAGGTGTGTGACAAACGCTTTGCCCAAAGTGATAAACTACGTGTACATAGAAGGACCCATGCTCCTAAAAGACGTTATGAGTGTGACATATGCATGAAACTCTTTGCCCAGCGGCATTACCTGCAAGTGCACCGAAGGTCCCACACCGGAGAAAAACCATTCCAGTGCGATGTCTGCTTCAAGCAGTTTGCCCAGAAGAACACTTTGCAGATCCATAAGAGGACTCACACCGGAGAGAAGCCATTCAAATGTGATATCTGCCTCAAAAATTTCGCCCACAGACACTATCTCCAATTGCACAAGCGAACCCATACTGGTGAACGCCCATTTCAGTGTGATTTTTGCTTCAAACAATTTGCCCAGAGGAACTCCCTGGTTATCCATCGCAGGACACACACAGGAGAAAAACCTTATCAGTGTGACGTGTGTTTGAAGGCGTTTGCTCAGAGGCAGTATCTACGGCTTCACAAGGTCACCCATACCGGTGAGAAGGCCTTCCACTGTGAGATCTGCTCCAAGCAGTTCGCCCGGAGTGACACGCTTCAGCGTCATCGCAGGACTCACTCGACCCAACCTCAAAATGAGGCCAAGGCATCACAGAAGACCAACTCGAGCTCCAATAACAAAGGCATTGAAGAATTCCCTCCTATGAGTACCTATTTATGGCAGTTATAATTAATTAAATTCATTTTATTAATATTGTTACTTTACTATTTATGCTGCCATTGAAGGTAACTTGCTATATAGAACAAATAAATTTTTATGATGAAATTTATTTTCAGTTAAATTTGCCATCTTAGGCAGCACCCACCTAATTTCAATCATATTTCAAAACATATCATAAGGAATATATGAGATGATATAATACAATAGACTATGATTACCAGTTCATTATTTGAATTATTACCATAAATCTCTAGTTTTTTTATAAACACATTTTTTTTATTTGTCTTAATTTCTTGGATGAGTTTTGATAATTAGTATTATTTAGACTTTTAGTAGTATTTTTAAAATGAGATTTGACAAATCTAGATTATTCCAACCTTTATTTATAACTTTATTGTAAAATATGGCCTTCCTCAAGTGTCACTTGTGAAACTTTGGAATGCCAAAATTCTAAGCCTTATCTATTTATAAACTGGACTCTTTATTTGATCCATAGGTGTACAGGTATTTATAGATGTTCTAAGTAAGAATCATGAAGAGGCCACAGGTTGAATATTGTATGAAGTTGGTAGTTACTAAGATTACTTTACATTAATACCCAGTTATAGCTTATGAAATGATAAAAAGCTACTCCCATGGATAAAATAAAGAACACAGTTTATAATTTCATTAAGAGCTCCCATTTCAATAAATGACCTCTGAAGAAAACTGAAGGGTTTATTGGTCAAAATGCTGTGTATATAACAAAAAAGATGAGAATGAAATTCCGAATGATTCAAGTAATGCTAATTATTAGGCTTTATATCAGAAATTCCAACAAATAAAGAAATGTCTATATAACAATGAAGATGAGAAAAAAATTTCAAATAATTTAAATACTAATTATCGAATCTGATGTCTTCTATCTATTGGCAAAACTTAATTATGAAAAAGGGCTTTGAACATGGCTATATTTTTTTATTTATTGTTACATGAAGCATAAGCTATCAGAAAACATTTCTTGTTACTCACTAAAAAACCCCGTAGGAGTTAATGTTTTTATACCCAGACTATGACATTGCTTTTATTTTGAGTAGCGGAAGATTTTTCAAAGTTAAAAGGCTGTTTTATATTCCAAACTTATTCTGTAAGGATTGATAATGGCTGGTAAACGTAAAAGAACACAACATTTTAAAAGTTACTTTTTTGCAATCATTAGAAAAAAACTGGGAGGTTGTCATAAAAATGAACTTGAAGAATAGTCATATATTATATTATTATAAAAAATTGATACTAATGAAAATTTATTACATTGGAATCATGTGAATTTTATATCACTAATTACAAAAAGTAATATTTAAAACCTCATTTGTTAATTTGTGACTTGAATGAAATACAGTTGAAAATTAAATTTCTTATGTAATTTTGCTTGCATCCAGAGTTTTTGGAACAGCCTGTATACAGAAACAAGATAAATTCAAATATTAGAAATACTTGGAGCATAGTGATAACAGCTCAGTTTGGGATAGACAAATTCAAACCCCAGTTGGTCGGTTTCATTTATTTATGGAAGAAAATCATTGAAAAAAGTATTGTAATAAGGTCTGTTTTGTTGATGCAGGTTCTTTAGACAGTGTCTATTCACAAGTCTACGAGTTGAACGTCTCTGGCTGAAATGCCGTCTTGTCAAAAAAAAAAATACTCTCCTCGCATTGGTAGCACCACTCTCGTTTGATCTTGGCAGCAGGATTGAAGCCCCGCAGTCAAGGATTTTGCTCCGCTACAGCATAAATCTTTTTACTTAATTATTCACTTAATGATTAATGACAAAACTGTCTTTTTAATGATTAAAAAAGATCTAAAAAAAGATCTAAAAAATGATTACCATTAAATGAGCATAAAGATCAATATACATCAAAGCAGGGAAATTCAAGCTAAACTTTTATGTCTTAACAAGTTCTTAACTTTAGTACTATTGAGTTTATGCTTTTGAGTACATAAAACCTGGCTTCCATATCATATATCATTGTACAATGATGGGTTACAGAGCTACATCTTAAGATGATGAAAAAACCCAGATACATTTTAATATGATTTTTGAGACTCCATAAGTACACAATATCTTATGCAAGATGAAGTACTCACTTCTCAAGGAATTATAACTGCCATTTTATGCTAGAGCAGTTATTGGGTGAAACTGAGTTTGAAATAATAATCCCAGATATACATATTAATTAATATGCAAAAAATCGAAATTAAATTCTGACAATGTGAAAAATATACATAATATGAAAAATAACAATATATTAATAATATATTATTACATAAAAAACCGACGTCTAAACGTTTCAGTTTCTACAAACCATTATCAAGGTTAGATTGGCCGAAAATGTTTTAAATTGATGTTTCTAAAGATAAAAAGAAAAGTGTTTCTAAAAACTCCAAGCTATCTATCACGATACTATGCGAAAACAATGTTCTCATCATGATAACATGCTAAAAATGAGGTGTAATATAGGTTTTTATCTTAGAGCTTACAGGATTTGTACTAAAAATATTTCAGAAGAGGAAATTAATTTCATTGAAGAAACTTTTAAAAAACTCCCTATCCTTATTTTCTTTTATATGCAAAAAAGAAAGCTATTACAATTCATAAAGAAAAACACAAAAATAATACAATAATCATACTGCAAATGATAACAAAAACTTAATTAATAGATATATTGTCTTACCAAACAATTCTACTACCTCAAATATTGAATATATATTCTTAATAAATTAGGTTTAAAAACTGTCACAAATTCTTCTGTAACTATAAAATGTATAATTAATAAAAAAGACAAACAACAACATAATCAATCTGAAGCTGGTGTATACACCATAGAATGTAAAGATTGTCTTAAAAAATACGTCGGTAAGACATCAAGATCTTTAAAAAAAATAATTTACGAACACAAAAAAAATCTTTAAAATTGTGTTTTAAATAATGCTCTTACAAAATATATCTTAGAAACTAACCATGCACGTATATATATATATATATTTGTATGTATCAAGTGAAACACGTTAGTAGCAGTTGGGGCTAGAATTAAAATGAACGGAAAAGTGCTATCTGATCTCCATTTTTAGAATAGTTCTGGACATTTAATCCATATAAAACGAGATTTTTCAAAGATTGTTTGTTGAGGAAAGGTTGATTTAGAACGGCGTGCAGTTGCGATATTTGTAAACCTTCCCGTGGACAATGCCAGGAGATATATACTGTAAAACATTTGCTATTTAACTAGATTGACTTAGTACGAATACACAAACATTTCTATAAATCTAATAATATCAACATATCTTAGTGAAAGGACAACACATGACATTAAACAAAAAGTTCTTACAAATTGGAAAATTATACTCCGAAATGTAAACACCCAAACAAATCCGAAACTAAGTCACTATGCTACTAACTTATCGATGAAAAATACAGAATGCCACAAAGTTACTTGTTAAAAACCCTAACTATTACTAATCAACTAATGAAAAACACGAGCTAGTGCCAACTTACTATTGAAAAACCCAAACTATTACCAATCAATTTGTAAAAGCATCAACCACTACTAATCAACTTTGGAAAAACCAAAAAAAAAACCCAAAAAAATCCCCCCTAACCAAAAACTAGTTAAGAAATTAAAATGTTACGGAACAACTTGTAATACACCATGGCAATTACCATGTTAAATATGAAAACAAACTTTAAAACCAATCATCTGGCGGAAAAAATAAACTAACTTTAACCTAAAAAAAAAAAAATTGCATGAAATGACCACTTGGTTGATATGCTGGTAAAAAGATCAAACCACATCAAATCAAATTTGTTTGAAAACAATAACCGTTCTGCGCATGTGCGTATCGAGTTTTATAAAGAATGGATTTGGCGTAAAACACCCAAGGCCGAACTCTAGAAAAGAAAATAAGGGATTATATTTGTTACAGTCATCCATCTGTCAAAAGATTCCATGGATTAGAAAATCAGTTTTATAAAACAGGCCTTAGTTTTGTTGCAAACATTGACACCCATAACAAACAAGAGATGCAAAGCTTAATGTGATGTGCCTGTAAAATAATGAGATTCGTAACTTTATTCTAGTTCAGGAATCTTTTATTAGCGGACTGTTGTCCTCATCTTGGATTAGGTGTTATTAAACTACGTTATAAAATGCCTCATCTCAATAAAACTCCTAAAAAAAAATATATAATTTTTTCGAGTTATTCAAACTTTAACTCTTAATTTCATTGTTATCTTTACATAGTTTCTCATATTTGTTTGAATGTAGATGGTTTTTTATTATCATCTTTATTTAAACTATTTGTTTATCTAATCTGATTTTTAGTGTTATATTCGCAAAGTTAGGTCCTTCCTTAGTTCGATTACATGTAAAAAGCACCTGAATGGAGATTATTCACAAAACGAGTTTACTTGCTTCAAAACAAAAACATTTATATTTGTCTCAAAATTGAAATTAATACTACAGAAATAGCACAAAAGTCAATTTTGACATTTTTAATAGTTTATATTGTTATTTTTGTTTTGATTCTTGAAAAAAAAATCTTAAAAGAAAAAAAAATAGAACAATCAAATCAGCTTTGAAAGTGAGAAAGTTTGATTAGCTTTCATGACACTTATTCAATATTAATTTTAATTTGACGGTTATTTTTTAAAGTTTCTGTGTTGAAAAACAACTCAGCTTTTTGCCGAACATTTTTAAAAACTTTTTCTAGTTTGTTTGAGTTTTATATTTATTCTCTCTGAAATATTCATATGTCCGTAAAAGATTATCTGAATTGGCTGATTAAAAACAATAGGGACCCGTTTTTAAAAAAGAAAATCTTATTGCAATAATCCTCTTCCTAAACAATATATATTATTTATAAGGTATGTGCAGTTTTAAATGACTGAGACATACGGTAAAAAGGAATAGTGGCCAATAGGATTTCTTTGATGTCTAGATATATGGTTCCCTTGTTAGTTTTGATTCTTCTAAAGAAGACTAGTTGTAATATACGTGTTTTCATAAATTATGTACTGGCTTATTATCTGTCCATTCATCTCTGATAGAACTTGCAGTGTGATGATTACATTCTATACTTATATACTTTAAACATGTATCTAAAGACAGGAAAGTGGAACAGAATAATATACCCATTAATAATTTAATATCCACAAGTCTTTCTTTATTCTCAAACACTAGATTTTTAGATACAGAAGATCTCAATGACATAGAATCTAATACGTACCACAATCATAACAGTGTAAAAATATGATTATAATATCTGGATAGAAATTTATTTCAAAAACACTGACACTTTCATATATCACAGACAAAATCAAAAGTTGCAGAAAGAAAATGGAATATGTCCATTTCTGCAAATATTGATTTCGATTTTGTTATGTGTTTAGATAGGTTTCTCATAACTAGTTAACTCTGATAACACTAGATTAAAATTATATTTGGGTCCCGATAAATTGTTATAACAGTAGAATAGTTTGTAATTAAGTTTCTTTGTTTATTAATATATGATGTTTCTAAAATGATATTTAATGCTCAATCGTTTGATTTGTAAGTATTATCTGTTAAAAATTAGACTTTTAGTGGTAACACACAAAATGTCTTAATGCGCATAACATACATGCCAATAAACCTGTATTTGTTGTTGACTTAGATTTTTTTCGACTAGTAGTATTTTCTGGACTTGCTCGGGGGTTGCGTTTGACCATTTAGTTACTTTTCTAACTAAAAACCAAATCGAATTTGTTTTATATATTAAATTTGAAGTCTTCAGACCAAAAATTGGCAAAATATTTTGGGGCTCTATAGTCATGAAACCTTTGAACAATTATTTCAATGATAAACTATAAGAGTGTGTAAAATTCGTTTAAATTGGATCATTACTTCTAGAATTTGATTTTCTTTTATTATCGATTTTCGATACTTATGCATTTCGAAACAACACTTATCTAATAACACTCCCAGATGCATAATTTAAAACCATGTGAATTCTCAAGAAAATTGACCCAGACGTTTTGGAGTCCATAGAGAATGAACTCACATAAAGGTATAGAAACACAGACACACAATCAAAGTTCTATCTATATACAAGTTTAGAGATCAATGTTCATAAGTACTGAATGAATATCCTGAATTATATATAATTTGGGGATTCTGTAACCACAGAAGTCGGATTTAATTTATAATGCACATGGTGATAGTTTGCATGGCCAAAAAAAGTATAATTTCAACCAGCTTCATCTTTGCTCACTTTATCCCAGTTACTATAGCAACAGTCTGGATACATTTGTTGACGTGTTTTGTATTTAACAAATTGATTTGCGATTGTTTTTATGACAAAATTACTGGCGGATTATTTTGCCCATCATTCTTCCTTTTCATGCTGAACAATCTAATCTAATGATTTCAAATTTTAGGAAAAAAAAAAAAGATTTCAAATATAATGGGGGTGGTTAAATCGATGGAATGTCAAAGCCTTGTGTCGAGATGGCTAGATATCGAAAAAGATCAAATCGCTTGTATGGCAAAAAATGAGGCACACAGCGCTGAAGAAGACTCGACCCCTACAAAAAAAGGGGTGGGACTCAGTGTATCAGCCACAGATAGAAAATATTATAAAAAAAACGTTTTCCAACCGGTAAGATCTAAAGAGCTGATAGGGAAAATGAGAGGATATTTAAAAAAAGAAAATAAAAGTTTTAGACAATGTAACGTTTATTTGCTATTGTTGTATTACTGATTAGACCTTAACACTTAAGTAACCCCGTTTCTCACCATTTCGCTATTCAGCTAGGCGCACGCGCAGTATAAAACCGCAGGACTGAGTCATTGTAAATGGCTGCTATGTGTAATATCCAACGAAGACCAAAATAAAAATAACGGAATAACGATAATAATAAAAGAACAAAATGAATAAATCAATCAAAAGAGAAAATAATGGGAGCTATGGTTGTCTCGTGAGGTTTTATCTAAATCTGTTTTATTTACAGATGTTGATTCACTATTCTTTTTATATTGGCCTTTTGTGTGTGTGTATGTTTGTGTGCGCGTGTTTTTATCTTGGCCTTTGGCTTATGGTTTTTGTAAAGAAAACAACCCCAGCACTAATCTCGGGGTTTACATCAACGACTGGCTACTGAGATCGAAGATTATCTGATTAAAATGGAAATTGTTTTAAGGCAAAAACCACGCGCTTTAATTGTATTCTAAGCTAAAATGGCACTTATTTCACGAAACCCCCAACAAAAATAAAAATTAAAACCCCCTAAAAGGAAAACTGTTAAAAAATAATAAAAACTACAACAAAAGGTAATTTTAAATCAATTTCAAACTCGAAGACAATGAATCTAAAAATCATATCTTATATATATATATATATATATATATATATATATGTATGTATGTGTGTGTATGTTAAAATAAAAAAAGGTGTAAAGGAAAGATGAA
>JAYKTE010268623.1:0-11678 GCA_036873565.1 Xipholeptos notoides | reverse complement strand
TATCAGTATGTATACATGGCTATCT
The DNA here is from genome assembly GCA_036873565.1 of Xipholeptos notoides. Classification (NCBI taxonomy): domain Eukaryota; kingdom Metazoa; phylum Mollusca; class Cephalopoda; family Idiosepiidae; genus Xipholeptos; species Xipholeptos notoides. The sequence goes on along the minus strand of JAYKTE010268623.1, from coordinate 11,653 downwards.
ATATATGTATAATGATATGTGTTGAAATGAATGAATATCTAAATATAGGATTGTAATAATCAAGATAAGGTATTCAATGCAAAGAATATGTATTAGGCCAAGATATGTTAGGACATTTATATATTATCTTGTTACAACGTATTAAATTTAATTTCTTTTCTTTTCGAAAGAAAATTTTTTGAATATCTCACAAATGGTAAAATTTTTCTTAACTTGAAAATGCTAGTAGTGTCTGTCCTGACAGAAAGTGTGTTTGTATAAAGATTAAAGTGTACATATAATTCAACTAAAAAATAGCGACACCACCAGATAATTTCAGAGTAAATACAGATTCTGAAATTGGATTCTAAGTTTTGAAGTGGATGTTTTTTCATTGTAACACCAGTTTTTACTTCCCTGAAGTTTTTATTGAACCTCACTTAGTTCTTAGAAAATACAAAAAAAAACATACCTAATTTTATCACGATTCTAATCTGCTAAAAATAAGTAAGAAATTCGTAATTTACTCAAAGGTTAAAGTTAGATATAATATTTTTTATAAACGTTTTTCATGTGGTAACTGTGTTTCAGCAGGAATAATAGCTTTAAATTTCTGGACACAGTGCAAATACTTAAATTTGATGTAGGTTTTTAAATAAGTACAATATTACTTTTTATCAAGTCGCAATGACCAAGGATTTATTGAGTACCTGGAAAGATACAAAACATAACACAGAACGTAATACAGAAACAAGTAACAAGTAACGAACAACCCTCTAGTTTTGTTAACAGGCTATTAGTGAAATAGTAATTTCACTTTTGAACTAATATCTAGTGAGATTAAGGGATTATTACCATTCATAATGTTACTAAGCTGGAATTAAAATAACAAACGGACAGAGATTTTAACTCGGATTCCAAATACATAAACATAGTGCTTATGTAACGATATCGATCTTAGTTGTCTAAAATACGAGATATTCTGTTAACTCCCTTGCCATGGTTATACTTTATATTCAAATACATTTAGAACCATTAAAGGTCTCAAATGAACAGGTTTTTATACGTTTAGCGTTTGTTTAACCCTTAATTCTTTATTAAAGATACACACGCAAAGTAGTGCAAAACTAATACGACCCCTCAAAAAAACAATGAAAGAAAAAAAAGATAGAAAAGCTTGACTTAATAATTTATTGATCTTACTGGAACCCTGAAGACTTATTTCTCCCTATTCAGGAAGTCAGTCCTGCTCATATCCTTTCACTAATTTAAATTAATGGTGGGAATAACTGATTAAATGTTGGATGATAAAGAGGTTCAGATTTTCTGTATTGTTTGCAACAAGATAATTTCCGATATTACCGCGTCAAAAAATAAAAAATAAATAAAAATTTGACGTTGAAGGAAAAATAAATAAATAAAAATACAACGACGAAGGAAAAATAAATGAACAAAAGCACGGATATAAACATTGTAAAACCATTTCTTGTTTCTACTTTATTCCCGGATATTCATATTAGGTTTTTCAATATTGTTTGAAATTAATTAAATATGGCATAGAAAAAAATGCCTGATATCGTGAATGAAATGCCAGTGATGATTTCCTACTAGTTAACATATTCCATTTTAGATAAACTATATACTACTAACGGTATATCATCCCCTTAGATATAGGGGATGATTTTATGCATTTATGAAGGAAAAAATATAAATCATTATAAAGGGACTTGCTTAGAATATTATGGTTTTACTAGCATACATTGAATAGAAATTTCTATTGAATTTTTTCTTTAGTTCAACGTTAATTTGTTTTATTGTCTGAATTTATGGGTTGTGTTTTGATTATCATTATTATTTATGTTATTTGATTTTTATCAATGTATCTTGATTTCTGTTTACTCCCTTGTCACGTGGTTTTACCTAATATTCAAATACATTTAGAATCATTAAAGGTCTCGAATGAATAAGTATAGAGTTTGTTTAACCCTTAATTCTTTAATATTTCCTTTGTTTTTTATGTATTACCCAAACTGAAAACTTTAGTTCTATCAATATGTGAATGTAATTTTTACTAGTGTGTACCTAATGCATTGCCCGCTCATTTGATTCCAACAACATGTTCTTTTTTTCTTGTTTCACAAAGGGTTTCTACTTTCTGTCTCATTAATTACTAACTCGTTTTTTAATTCTTTTATTATTCCTCTACATTTGTTGAATGATTATTGCAATTTGCTTTTCTCCCAAATTCAAGATATTTTCTAACTTTAAATAGCTTTCTTATTGATCCTTCTTTATCCTTTGCATCTTTTTCTGTTGGTGTGCGTGAAAATATTTTAACTTTTTCATACATGTTATCTTTCTATATAGTCCCTTTTTTTATTTATTTCTACTTTTGGCTCTTGTGGTTATTCTGTGGCTCTATCCAAACCGCTTTCCTACTGGAAAGCTCTTGTCACGAAAAACCAAAAATCTTAATGTAATGTTACCCTCCTAAGCTGTTTCTTGGGGATTTTCTCTCTTTGTGGGAATTGTACGTACTTCCTCCTTTGGGCTTGAGTTACTTTACATTTTTATCTAGTTGGCAGGCTTTGTAGATTTATTTCAATCATCTTCTAGCTATGAAGAGTTTTTTTCTTTAAATTAAACCTAGCCGGAAGAAACTTAACACGCAAAACAGTGACCTAAGTTTATTATCCGGATTAATGCTCTATTGAATCTTTGATGGTAAAAATCTCAACTCTTTGAAGTTTACTTGATTGTACACACATATTCCGGTTACATAACACGAAAGTCAACGCCATCTACAATTAAAGATATCATGTTTCCTTGACATCGATGGCTAAAGAAATCAAATACTTTCCTAACTCCTAATATTGTTGCGCCACTTAAAAATCCTGCCTTAACCAATTGCCGGTAAAAACTAATATTAGAGTAGGAAATATTGAGCATTATGGTTATGAAATTAAAACCTCTTGAAGAGAATCAGGTGAACAGCAAAAACGCAATCATTCAATGGAAAATAGGATTGTAATTTGCCACAGTGTTATTTCAGAAAGTTGATACAACAAAATTTTTTGAATAATTTGAAACTTTTTTTTTGTATATCTGCTTTTTTGCTGTGCTTTAGTCACTGTATAATAAATCAACTGCTACTGACAGTTAGCAATAAAATAAACGCTCTTTACCCTTGGGAGCGAGAATCAACTTTAACTGAATGGCGAGAACTGTCTTTCTTATAAACTGTATACGGATAGATTAATTAGCAGAATTATATTTCTACAAAAATTAAGTATATCTGAGAAGATATGTGTGTCAGAGAGCGCTTATGTTTCATATTGGTTTTTACAATGAACCTCTCATAATAATACAAAATAAGCATTCTATGCGGTTACTACATAGTGCCTTAATTTTAGCTTCCACCTACCTACAATATAAAAAAGGAATAGTATGATTTTCATAGCACCAATCAAAAGACATAGACAGTGAGCTCTCCATCTATAAAAACGAGAGGAAAATCATGGAGTGACTTTGCTTTAAAATCATAACCCAGAGAAATCTAGAACAAACAACGAGAAGGATGATACCAAAAATCATACCTCAATATTGTTACCATATGTCAAATGATTATAAGTCCCTCAAAAATGTATCCCTTTTTATAGTAGGACAGTATTCATGATTTAAAAATGAATTTTTCTTTGTATCACAAAGTACAACGTGATCAAGATTTGAATTTAATCTATGCAATTTAGCTAAGAGAATAGAAAGACAATGCACAATGGCCTTTAAAAGTAAGATTAGAAAAACATCAAAAGGTGAGATGAGATTTGAAATGGAAAAGTCAGAAATAGCTTAAAATAACTGGAGAGGTATGGGATGAACATCAGCCTTTGTGGGATGAAATCCTAATAACAAATATTGAAGCACACTGAAACACATCATAAGAAGCAAGGATATGTTGGGCTACAATAACCTCGTGGCCAGTCCAATTGTAGGCGTTTAGACAATTTGGAAATCAATGATAAAGGAAACTAGGATAGTTAATAAAGAATAATAATATTAAAACTATTCATAAAAACCATACTAGAGTGAGGGTAAAAAGTCAACAAAAATCAAATTGTTATTTAATAAATCAATGAAAATAAACTTTTATGTGTAAAAAATATTTTAGGAATATATGTGTTCACATTTTCAATGATATTTGAATTGCTTTTTTCACCTATCTATTTGTATGTATATGTATATATATATATATATATATATATATATCAATGCCTTTCTCTCACCTCCTTCTTCATACACACACACACACGCACACACACACACATCTATATAATATATATGTGTGTTAGTGTGTGTGAAAAAGAAACTAGGCGATTGAATTGTTAGAAATTATAAAAATACTAGCAATATTGCCTGGTCTGGCTTGGGGGTTGAATTTGACCCCTTAACATCAATTTTCCATGTCGAAACTAAAACAAATTTTATCCATATTCCCCATATATCCAATTTCAAGTTTAGTCTATGAACCCAAAATTGACATAATATTTTGGTCGTGAAACCTTTGAACAATTTTTTCAACGGCAGACTGTGTGTGCTAAAAAATTTTTTAATTGGACCATTCCTTCGATTATCTATGTTCGATATTTATTGAGTATATTCTGAAACAACGCGTATCCAAGAACACCCCCAGACACATTAAATACAAATGTATAAATTTTCAAAAAATCGACCCATCCATTTCGGAATCAATCGGGAAAGCAATAACACACACACACACACATACATTCATAGCATGTGCCAGTCATAGTTTTGTATAATTTAAATAGATGAATATCTTGTTCATTAAAAATGCAAATTAGGAGAAAATAATTAGAAGTGATACTCTTTGTTTTGTTTTTAATTCATCAAAACAGAAACAAACTTTCTTTTATGAAAAACAAGTAAATTAACCAATATAAAGGCATGATAATCAATTAAATTACGTTGTTAATTAACTTCAAAATGATTTGCAAAGAAGGTAAAACAAAACTAAAATTTTAAAGAAAATATTGCTTCATTTTTAAACGACTTAAACGGCTGTACACTTATACCTTTAAAAATGCGTGTCAAATTATTGTTGAAAATTGTTTATATTTCGCTGACAATCCCTTGTTAGAACCAAAGTTGTAGACATTCGTGTATTGGCACACCTCCCTCAGTGTCAGCAGGCTGGGGGATACTGTCCAAATACTGACAACCGGTTTTTTATATAAATCATGCTAATTGAATTTTCGAGAACGGTGACATCATTCTGGTCATGTGACTCTCAATCATAATTTCTCTGGATAGTACTAGATGTCTAAGTCACGTGATTTTAGGGTGACCTTGGTAAAATTCATTCTTTAAATCCAGCACTACAGCGCTTTTAAAAGATTTGGTGACACTTTTAATTTTTAAATAGGGTCTCTGTGCTTTCATTAAATTGATAATTTAATACCAGAAATCCATTTTTTTTCATTATCATGTTACACCAATATCAGTTTTGGTTTCCTTTGTTTTTTCTATCATCAATGGGTCCAGTGTAATCTAAAATGGTTGTATGTGTTAGATTAATATGAATTTTTGCAATATGATAAGAAGAGTTTAATATTAAACCAGTACTTAATCGAGATAGAAAATCATTAAAAAAACTTACAAAAATTATATAGTTCATGTCAGGTTTGTTTAATAAATCAGGTAATGATATATCTGTTGTTTTCCTGACATGGATTTGCGAGTTTGACATCATTGATATGATCAATCTTATTTTCTAGAAAATAACAATAGCAACATAGCCTTCTGGTTGATTATTGATGATTAGAAAATTTTATACATATATATGATTATTTTGTACATATGACAAACACTATAATTTAGATAATTAAAACTTTATATTATAAATAACGTTTCTGTATTTTCCTTGTGAATGTAGTATGTTTTTAAGACATCCTCGGCTTTTCGGGAATTTAACACCGAGAACAATTAATTTTGAAAAAACGCATTTTTCATGAGCAGGTTGTTAAAAAAATAGTTAACTAAAAAAAACTTAAAAGATCAATTAAGATTTAAATTTACATATTATGATTCGCCATCCATTAAACCAATACACTAGGCAAACGTATATTTAACATTCGGATAATGAGAAATTTAAGCAAGATTGAATATGATTGAAAGATGAAACAGATCTGAATTGAACGGCAAACAAAAATCATAATTGAGGGTCTAGAGTTAAACAATAAGTTTAAAATACTAGAGAAACGGAACTGATGAATGCTCTTAAACAAAAAATCTTGAGAAAAACTACAAAACAAAAGGCCTGAAATTAAATCACAAGTCAAATTATAATGGAACCTGAATTAACAAAGCAAAATCTAAACAATCTGGTACAGAGGCGTAAAATCGAAATAAAAGGAAATCGAGTGCATAATGACAGAGTACAATCCCAACATAATTGATCTACAAGAGACCCTGCGTAAAGAAATTGATTAAGTATAATTCCATTGGTTCACCAATCAAAGGATTATTTTCTATGGGTGTTGAGAAAACACTTATTCCATATATTAATACACAATTTGTCCCAAAAATAAATTCTAGCAAAATTATTGGATAAATTAATTCCAGTAAAAGCGAAGCAATAAAATATGTTTACAAATCTGTTATTTGAACTTTAAAAAGTCTGAGCACTCGGCAACCTGACAGTGACATATTTTCTTATTTATAAATCAAACTGGTTGTTTTGAAAAAGTTGCTCACCAGATAAAATTATTATCAAGGATTTTAAGTACAATACCTTCATACTTTGAATAAATTTATATATATATTTTATAAAAAATATTTTATATTAATTAACTCATCTTATATTAATTAATCATTCACTCGTCGTGTGACACTATTTTATTTGCTGAAGGTTGCGTTTACCATACATACGGCCTTGGATATCCCTCTGCGGGATGGACGATCTACAAATTCGATAATCTTCTGAGACCATCTATGAGATTAATCAATATTGCTCAAATGATGGACAAACTCAAGATAATGTAGTAAATTTTCTAACAAATGTGTTTACATAATTTTTGCGACTCAAAAACTAAGTCAACAGTTTTTTCTCTTCAGAGAGCCAAAATAAAGCGTGGCTACACCATCGTGTTCAGCAGAAGAAAAGAAAGTTTTGTTTTTTAAATCCTCAACCTCCACGTGTATGCACAAATCCATACGCGCTGTGTGGTTTTTAACCAATGGCCTAGAAAATGGTGCCTAAAGATCAATTTATGTGTTTTTAAAAATTATAATCTTACGAGATATGCAGGCTATGTTAATTTTAAAATTAGTAATCTAAATTGTACATAGAGTAATTGAATAGGTGTGAATGGGATTGGAACTCATATAACCGACTTCAAAGTAAAAGCATTAACAAATTTCCATCCAAGAAAAAATAATATATTGAAAAATGTGTGCCATCTTTGGAAAATGTGTACATATTTCTCAGTGTATTATTTTGGTAGAAATCGGTGTCTTTAATAAGTTTCAGAACATTTTAAAACCCTTAAAATCGATTTGATACTAATGAAAGATCCATGCAATCAGTACAGTTTATTTTATTGTTGTTGTGTTGGATCAGAAATTGAAGTAGATGCCACAGTAATTTGAAGTGAACGTGGAAGAATTCCTCACTTCACGTTATTTCTTGTATACTGTTCTAAGGCAATGTTTAACTTTCAACCAATATCTGAGTCCGTGTTTTATTTCCTTAACCCACCTCCTTAACTAACGACGGAAATCCAAAATAAAAATACCATGTTCCTATCATGTTGATAGAAAAGCTTGAAACTAAATATACTTGAGTGATTCTGTTCAAAATATTCAATTCTTGCAGTATGATATTGCTACTATTTTAGACTCAATCCTAATTAGAAAATAACGGACTATATATTTGAATGCTGAAGACTTGCTCCAACTATTTCAGACGGACTATAATTTCAAAGTTATGATCCCTGTATCTTGACATTGTAGAATGATGTTATAACCACTTCATACATAATCTAATATAAAGATACAGGTTCTTATATCCTAATCTTGATGTACATAAATGTATTTGAGTGACGACATCAGCAGTATATTGTCCGAATCCTACTAATATATGTGGTGCAGTTATGTTGGCCTGTGTCACAACTAACATACATTGTAACAATATTTATTTTATATTAGATATGATTGACCCCATTTTGTTTTGTCTTGTACTTTTTAAGTGTGTATTTAACTGCAAACAGTTTTATTTAAACAATTTTTTGTTTACTAGTAAGTTATTCTATTATCATTGCCTCATTATGAAGTGTTTAAAGTCCAAATTATCTAAATTACTTTTAACTTTCTGTGTGACCCAATGCGTAATGGCTGTCAATTCTCTCCGATAAAATTTCAAAAGACAAATTGATTGAAAGAAAGAAAAGTGGCAAGTGATTTCCTTTGATTATTATCGATTTATTTTATTTCTTTACAATATTGATCTTTCTACCTTTATTCGTGTCTTTCGTTTTTGTCAATTTTTCTACTTTCAAGACCGTGTGTGCACTTGTACAAAAAATAAAATAAACAACGTGCTCCTCTGTCTGCGTCGCAACAGAGCATAACACCGATTACAAGATTTTATGAGAGAACAATGAGCCCGTCCATTTAATTAGGTTTCTAGACAAGCAATTTTAAATCATTATTTGAACGAATCAAAATAAATCATTTAATATGCATAAAGAAAAATGAAATTTCAATCATAACCTAACTTGATTAAAATGTTGTTTTCACTGAAAATAAGAAATTGAAAATAGTTTGGTATGATTTATTCGATCGCCATTAAAAATCTCATATATTTAGGGAGGGAAAAACGTGGAGATTCATTCAATTTTAGTTTTCTTGTTTATTTTAGTACATAAACTATTTTTGTGTTCATCTCTAGACATCTTTATGAACGAAGATTAAAGGGATTGCCATTTATTGTAACTCAACCCTTTATTCACACTACGGGAGTAGCCTTGAGTTCGAAATTCTGTAATTCCCGATTACGACAAGAAGGTTCCCAAGTTCGATCACCTGAAGACGGCCGGAGGGCAAATCGGCCGAAAAGTTGTGAAGACCACAATAACATGGATGAGGACAGCACTCAGTCCGAAAGCCACTTGTACAAATTATCAAGCCTCATCCCAAGGATTCCGAAAAACCATAGATAGATAGATACCAAATTGCTTCATACATTTCAATAAATTACAACTACTTACAAAATTGACTTTATATACAGTAGGCTTCTCTACTTCATATTACAGCAACTGTAGTATTCTCATTATTTTGGGCACACCCTAATCACCCCTCAAAATGTGGTCAGGTTTTAAAAATAGCTAGACTGGTTTCTTCTCTCTGTCTACTCGTTACCTTTTTCTCTGTCTCTGTCGCTCTCTTAGTCTGCCTTTCCATCTGTTGGTTTTGTTTTTATCTCTCTCTCATTTCCCCTTTCTCTGTCTCTGTCGCTCTCTTAGTCTGCCTTTCCATCTGTTGTTTTTTTTTATCTCTCTCTCTCATTTCCCCTTTCTCTCTCTTCTCCCTCTATCCACACACACAGACACACACACACTCTCTCTCTCTCGCTCTCTGTGCAACCCTTTCATCAAAAATGCCAAACCTGTACTAAAACAACAATCTTTTTCTTTTTCCTTTTTTATTTTTTTTAAATCTCCAAACAAATATTTCATTTCAAAGAATTAGGTTCCTAGTTAAAAAATCTGTCATGACATTGTAATTGTTCCAAACTAATGAAATTGCATTTTTTCAGCTGACCTTATATTCCTAAGGAAATACCACAAAACATCAGCAGTAGTGGCCGCAACAAATGTGGCTGATTTTTTTTTAATATTATACATTATAAATATAGTGAATTTTAACAAGAGCGAGTGTGTCTCAAATTGATCGTATTGTCACTAAAAAATAAATGAATAAAATCTCCCGCAATGGCCTGTAAAAGTGGTGGTCGTAATTTTTAGAAAAAAAAATGTCCTATCATAAGAAAATTTTTCCATAACTTTTCCCAAGCGAAATTTGGTTGCTTCAGTTAATTCGATATTTCAATTTCAATTAACAAATTGGTTTCTGAAATTTTGGCTAGCTTTGTCATTAAATCTTACCAATTACAATCTATCTTTTATTTACTGCAACAATATTCACTGCCATCTATCAAAGATTATATTGTTACTAGATTCTCACGATATGCGACATTTGCACTTGGGGAAAATCGTATGTGGTCAGTGGAGTATTGGGGTTTGTTTGAAATTTTAGATTCAAGAAAAATGTGCTTTAATCCCAGATGAGATGGCGTTTGATGTGTGCACTTCACTTCCATTTCTTTCTGTCATGAGATTTGTTTCGATCAGAATGGATTTCAGTTTGAACACATGAAATGAAATCGTGACATTACAAAAGAAAGGTGTTTTAGGAAGAATTTTACTTGCAATTTTTTCTCCTAATTTCAGTGTTAGATCTTTAAATAAATTGTTTGGCTTTCATATAGGCCTTGTTTCGGGCAGCGAGGGTGGAGCAGGGCAGCGAGGGTGGAGCAGTGGTAAAAGCTCGGTTTCTGGAATCGTATTACACGAGTTCAAATCCCAGCCAAACACCACTACATTTACTTTCTGCTGTCTCGGCCAGATGAGGCTCGTTAACTCGGGAGAGTAACTCATCTAGGTGACGGGTAACACTGATTACAAAAGCCCAGGGACGAGCACATAAAAATGGCCTTGTGCTGAACTTGGGTTGGTGCTCGACTAAGTAAATATAATATCAACCATTGTAGCAACCCTAATAAGGTTTTTTTATACCATTGATTCTAATTTTGAGCACTCTTTTTTCTTTGCATACTCTTTGTTTCTTGACCTTATTGCAACCATGGTTATAGATAATATAAGATAATATTAAGATGGATATTATTTTCTTATTTAATGACGAATTACAAAAATATAGTTTAATTTTTTCCTGGGGTTAATAGACAGACGCCTTATAAGGAGTTTTAATCAAAAATGCCTATAGATAAGTCATGTGACCCTCTGATAAGTCACGTGACCTTTTTGTTTGTTCATTTTACCTAAATGTAGAATGTTAAAACAAATAATATCAGATCTGGCAGAGAAATGTTTTGGCCTGGAAGAAAACAAAAATTGATCAAATGCCAAATAAAAAAAAATGAATGTTTTAACTTTTGGTTTCCACAAAATTTCAGATTTAAAATTAGAAAAAAATATCCCGTAAAAATAAAGATTATAAAAAAAATTGTTTGCTTTTTTATTTTTTATATTGTATCAGACAAGAATTAAGTCACAATGGACGTTTGCCAAAATATATATTGTTTAGATTTGCGTTTTATAATTGCTTTCTCCGGGGTTGGGGTTGGGGTTGGGGTTGGGCTCGTGAATGCGAAGGCAGTTATTTGAGAGTTTAGAATCTCAGTCAGCCTGACATATTCGGTTACTGGACATTACTCTTGGATAACTTACTTATTTGTACTTGATTCGCCTTCCCTCAAGTTCTGACATCCACCGTAGACGTTTTACTTACTTGTACTTGTACTTGATTCGGCTATCACCGCAGAACGGTTGAGCCGGCTCCACCCATTGAGTTCGCAGCA
>JAYKTE010268512.1:0-11680 GCA_036873565.1 Xipholeptos notoides | reverse complement strand
GTATTCTTTCATTTAAACAAGTTTCATTTAAAAGATCAGAATTCTTCTGTAAATTTATTTTTTTCTTTATCTTTTCAAACTTTCTGGTCAACATCTTATTATCAGGTCTGATGGATTTTAAGACATTTCCTATAATTCCAAGTTCGGCTATTTTTGACTTCTCTAAGTCCATTTTTGAGGTTGGATATATTGTTGAATTTTTCTTGTCACATTTTTTGGTAGGTGTTATTTTTCCAACTTTACTTTTTGTTTTCTGTTTGATTTTGATTTTTCAAATTTAAATAACACTCACGTTCATGAAACACTACATCTTTCAAAAAGACTGTTTTTTTTGTTCTTTTTATAAACATTTTAAAATATTGTTACCTGTGTTGAAATTGACCTTATTTATGATGGGTTTCTTAATTTTAATGTGGAGTACTTCTAATGTTTGTAATTTTTTCTCATTATTTGTTTGTTCTATAATTTTGGTATTATTACTGTTTAAAAAGTATCTGACCTTATGCTAGAAGAAATATTTCACATACATGGTGGGGTTTGGATCCTAATCTCCTTCAAAGCAGGCCCCTTGTGCTACCTTGTGACACTGGCTACCAGAATTGATATATAGCACAGTCCAATGTAAGTGACTGTAGGAGAGCCACCTCAATATAAAAATATGAAATATTGTTAATATACAAAAGAAGTGGGGCTCTATTTAAAAAAAAGGTTAGGTGTTAGGTCATTGCTTATCTCAGATTGGAGATCTTACTATCAATGATTGTACAATTAAAATTCCAAATCAGATCCATGATTCTGTTGTGGATAAGTTATTAATAGCATACAAGTATCAAGTGGAAGTTGGGTGAACCACAGTATTAGCAAGGACACATGTAGTAGTGGTATTAATAGCAGGTATAACTGTCATATCATTATCTAGTCTCTGTCTAGACTCATATTTATAAAGGGAAAGAGTTCATTATTGTAAGGGTAGATAGCTCCCCCATAATAAGTTCCCGATTAGTGTGTCATGCCATATAGATGAAGAGGTAGAAGAGATCAGTAAAGACATAAAGATTGAAAGGGAATCAAATCTCTAGAAACAATATTAAAAATTTATGTACCAAAAATGAATATATGAAAATTCCAAAAACTATTATTGATTTGTTGGAATCACACACTTAGAAGCCTGTATAAATTATTATTGACTATTTTATCAATGTAATATCTTTGCTTTATGTTAAGCATTAAGAATTTAAGAACTATAGTTCTGAAATTAAATGAGAGTTAACAACAAGGATAAAGATCTTTTATAGCTAAGCTACTTTGTTATATTACATAAAAATCACAAAAATCAATAAAAATGATTAAAACTCTCAATTTAACAAAGTAAATATTTAAGAAATTTGAAAAGACTCGATTCATTGGTGTTTCATATTAAAAGATATTAAAAAAATGGTGATTATAATGAAGAAAAGATAGAAATAAAATCATCAAATAAGAACAAATCAAATCAAAGACAAGCAGCCAAACAAATGATTATAACAAGCACAAATAACATAATAGACTGGTTGTAGCAAAACTAAATTTGGCATTGAAGGCATTACTTCAGTAGCAGAACAAATAATTATAACAAGCACAAAAATACATGTAATAGAATGGATGCTGCACAAATACACCTGTTATGGAAGACATTACTTCTATAGCAGAACGAATGGCATGTAATAGAATGGATGCAGCACAACTACACCTGATATCGAAGACATTACTTTGGTAGTAGAACAAATGATTATAACAAGCACAAAAAAAGGCATCTAATTGAATAGATGCAGTACAACTACACCTGGTATCGAAAGCATTACTTTGGTCGTAGAATGAATGATTATAACAAGCACAAAAAAGGCATGTAATAGAATGGATGCAATACAACTACACCTGATACTGAAGACATTACTTTGGTTGTAGAATAAATGATTATAACAAGCAAAAGAAAATTCATGTAATAGAATTGATGCAGCACAACTACATCTGGTATGGGAGGCATTAATTTGGTAGCAGAATAAATGATTATAACAAGCACAAGGAAAGGAATGATGCTGCACAACTACACCTGGTTTGGAAGAGATTATGCCGGTTGCAGAACAAATGATTATAACCACCACAAATAATGTACAGAATAGAATAAATTCAAAGCCACTATGACCAGCATTTAAGGGATTACTTAAGTAGTAGAAGAAATTATTATTAAAACAAGCACAAATAATATTTGAAATAGAACAGATGCAGCACAACTGCACCCAACATGGAGTAATTCATCTAGGTGAAGGGCAACACTGATTACAAAAGCCCAGGATTATAATGAGCACATAAAAATGGCCTTGTGCCTCACTTGGGTTCGTGCTCGACCAAGTATATATCATGGAAATCATTAGTTCAGTAGCAGAGCAAATGATTATAACAAACACAATGTATGAAATAGAACAGATGCAGCACAATCAACTGGTTTTTACAGAAGAAAAGTTTTTAAAATTTAGGTCCAAAATTTCTTTAAAAAAATTTTGACAATAAATTGATTATAAAAGTTTTTGCTCAGATTTTATATTCATTTGGTTTAAATTTCTCAGAAAAACTTCAGTATGTATTTTTAAGTAAATGTTTGGAAGTGGAAATTATAATTCAGTTGGTGTTCTATATTTAGTGCATTAGATTGATGAATTGATATACGATAACATGTAGTATCATCAGATATCAAAATAGCCTCGTTAGATATTGCTGTAAAGATAAGGCAATAAATGGAATAAATGGAGATGAGTTTCATTGATAGATTATTATTAAAAAAAGGAAATTATTTTATTATAGCCATATCTGGAAATCATAATAACTAGCAGAACCTGTGGAAATTCCATGGTAGTTGAAATATTAGAAAGTAAATTTACCATTCTTAAATTTAAACAAATTCAGAAAAATAGCTCAAAACAGCAAATTAATTGCTGAGAATATTTTTCAGAATTTTGATTTAACAATCTTTCTTTTTCAAAATAAGAAAGGTAAAAATAAAAGGAATTTAAAAAATGCTTCTTATTCAAAATAAGAAAGATAAAATCTTAAACATTAAAACTACCAATTTTTTAAAAAGAAATTACTACCAGAAAATTTTAATATCAGATTAAGAGTCATTAGAAATAATTAATTTGTCGCTATATAATTATTACTATTCATGATTTGTGATGCATGCATGCACTAACAGATGAATATATAAATTATTAGTTCTATGCAATTGACAGACAGTCTGAAAAGTCAGATTAACAAGAAATAATCAGAACATTTTTCAGAAATCTGGAAATACAGCAGGGTCAATATATCTATACAAAGTACTTTTCCTTATTGCATAAAACAGGCAAATAGAGAATTATGAGATTTAGAAAGTGTTTGAAACAGTGAAGAGGAAATATTGTTCCTGAACCCATTAAATCTGATCTGTAGCCAAATATTCTTCAGATTTCTCAAGATGATTAATGATAGAATGAATTCATTTGTTAATATGAAATGGTTTTTGCTTAGAGATTCAAACAAGAATCTATCAGAGAATAACAGTGATAAATATATGATCTTTTGAGAATATATGCATAAGAATCCCAGTGAAAACCATTATGTTTCCTTTCAGCAACCTAGAGTAAATTCTTTTTTTTCAGTTTTATATGTTACACCCAGGCAGATGTATCTCATTAACTTGGGGGAGTATCTCATCTAGGAGTAGGAGTCATGACAACACTGATTCCAGAACCCAGGTAGATGAGGCATGACACCTCAAGGAGAGTAACTTATCTAGGTTAAAGACAACACTGATTCCAAAACCCAGGTAGATGAGCATGAAAAAAATCTGGCTTTGTGCCTAACTCAGGTTGGTGCTCGACCATGTATATATCATACACATAAGATAAGAGAGGAATAGCACAAATTATCTATCTTCTTTTATTGCTGTTTATACATGTATGCACTTTTATATGCATAAATGTAAACATATAAATTGCATAAACCTTACAACCACATTATCTTTCTTTCATGTTCCTATAAAATTAGGCTATTTTGTATTATGGCATAGAAAATCTTCTATATCAATCTCTTTGTATGAAAATCTATTTAACCATAGTTAGGAGAGATTAAAGCCTTCATAATTTTCTAGAAAGGTATTTGTCTCACAGTGAATCCAATGAACTGACTGGAATTAGACCTTGCGTATTATGATTTGAAATTTTAAGCAGATAATTGTTCAGATATCTCCACACATGTTTCTGCAGCTTACTACTCATCAATTTCCTTGCAAAATATATATCTATACATTGCCTTCAAAACCACAATCTGGCAAGCTATGAGATGGAAAGGAAAAATTGAAACAAAACCTATCAAAATATGTTAGACAGTCATTTTGTTTGTAACAACAATGATCCTTATGGTGAAATTATAAAGTTTGAGTTTGAGTTTGTTTGAGTTTTATGGCATATCAATCATTTTAGGTCATTTAATGCCTAGAACAATGAAATTATAAAAGCAAAAGTCCTTTATGATAGAAAAAGGAAAAATAGTGCAAAATAGTACAAATTGTAAATAACAGTTTGTACTGAGCAAGGGGTCCATTTTTGTTTGTAACAAAATTGATCCTAGTTGTGAAATTATAGTAGCAAAAATTCTTTATGATAGAAAAAGGAAAAATAGTCCATGTTGTGAATATCAGTTTGTTTTGAGTGGCAGGTCGTTTTTGTTTCAGACAAAAATGATCCTAATTGGAAAAACTCTTTAAAATAGAAAAATCAAATTGCAAATATCAGTTGCAGTTTGATAATTGTGAAAAGAACATTTTTTTAAGTAGTAATAATTGCAATTCAAGGCAAAAGAGTTGTATTACTAGTAGTAGCAGCAGTAATAATAGTAATATTAATAATAATAATATTAATAATAATAATAATAATAATAATAATAATAATAATAATAGTAATAATATTGATAATAATCCAAAGGTTAAATCATCAAAGAGCAGAGTGATTTCCTTCAAGTAAGACAACAAGAAAATAATTAAGAAATTTAACTGAATCTACTGCATTAAATAATAAATATAATAATAATTCTGGCTCCTGATTGATTTACTGCTATTTTCCATTGATATAAATATATCTTTGAGATCTTGAACATACCTCACTCATTGGTGCAAAACATATTGCAAAAAATATTATATGTCTATATATCCATTTTATTTGGACTGTTGTCCTCATCTTTATAGTTTTTGTTTTTACCACATTTCTGCCAAATAATCCTTTAGTTTTTGTCAGGTGTATTAATCACAACCAGATAGGAATGTATCCACAACAATTTGGTAGTATTGAAAAGCTCATCCTCAGATGTTTACCTGGAACCATAGAGAATCAACACTCATATCCACTGCAACACAGACCCTGGGGAGAAATCATGTTAGATTTTTGGACCTCATAAATCCACTTTGTTGTTTAATTTATCTGGTCTTTCATTGTCGGGTCCATATCAAATTGTAGTGGTCCATTTTTCTAGATGATCCTCATATCAAAAGATTCCAAAAAAATAGAAAATAAACCAAAAATATTACATTTTTAACAATACAGACAAAGATCAATCTACATATAATTCATTTAGAGAACCTATACTGTCAAACATTTTAAACAGAGTAAAACCAATCAAATGCATTTGTAACAGATATCAAACTTCATTTCACTACAGTTCAAGTTGCAGCCAAGAAAAATGATTAGTGCTAGTTCACTTGTACAAACATTGTTCAAATATTCATACAATACATTTATTAGGAATCTCATTAATATCAGTTCTGATTCATATTTTAAAACAGGGAAGACACATAAATTTCACAATAACTCAATTTAGCTCATGAATATATTTTTCTCTAGAGTCTAGACATTTCATCCAATAACAATTTTACAGTAATATATGTTCAAGACGAGACTCGTTTGCCAAGTAAGGACTTAATACCTTACATTTGTAAACGAACACATACATACATGAATTTATTTAATTATTATTTATCATTATTTATATTTCTTTTTCAATCCCTTTTGGTTTTTATTTTGTGGTCATTATGCTTTTTTTACACAGTTTTGTGCCTTTTTCTCAATTACAAGAAGTCTATAAAATGCCTTTCTTTATTCTTCTGTGCAATCTGATGTAATTTTACTTAAGTTATTTAAAAAAGACATAACGAAACATGTTGGAAATATCAATTTAATTTAAAAGTCCACGTTCTTTATAATGCTAACTGAATAAAGTTTTACACAGATATATGTACAGATTAATACATAATTATAAACTACCATCCAAAAGTTTGAGTCTTAAGTGATTTTTTGAAAATAGCTGTTTTATGCTGTAAAGCCAAGAGAATTATTATACATGAGTAAAAATGTAAGCAGATGTTTTTATAATAAAAAGATTTTATGAAAATATGATAACAAAAAAAGAGAAAAGTATCTTGTGGTCTTTATATCCATTATTGCTGACTATTATCCTCATCTTTATCGTTTCACCATGTTCTGGCCAACTAATCCTTTGGCTTTTGTCAGGTGTTAACCATGTCCAGATACGAATGTTGAATTTAAGGATTGTATTTTCATACTATGGAGGGCAGAAATTAACCCTAATCCCAACCCATACTATGGAGGGTAGTAATTAATTTTATCACCCGATTAATAAATGAGGTAATCTCTATATCTCTGTGTTTCTTTAACTTTTGTGCTCTTAGCACAGGGACTCAGTACAGATAATTGAGTGACTTAGAACTGAATATCAATTTTGGGTGTAACACCTACTATGAGAGACTGTTAATATTGTTAGATTTTAACACTCCTTTAATCAATGAGTTAAGCAGAATACTTTTTTGTGATGATTATACCTGATGATGTATAGAGGATGATTAAAATCAATGACAGGCAGTAATAATGATGATAATAATCTATAAAACATCCTCTGAGATATTCAAACAATATGACCTTCATTAATAGTCCCCTAAAAATAAAATATCCATTTAAAAATGCTATTAGATGCATTTAGTTTATTGTAGAAATACTAAAGATATACAGTGATTAAAAAGTATTACAAAGCTGAATTCTATTGGAAGATTCAGAAAAGTAGTTTGGGAGAAAAAGAAAATCCTGATAGCCTCATAAAAATCTCTGAAATTAAATTTTATAAGCCAAAAGAAAAATATATTGGAAATCATTGTGTGTAATTCATGAAGCTTTATACAATAAAAGGAAAGAAGAAGTTGTTACATTGAAAACAGGGGCTGCTTTAGTTCCAAGAGTAATGATTTAATTTTTTGAATTGTTCATCTACAGTGAAGCAGAACTATTTTGGATATTTGAAAATCTCTTCAAAAGACAGAGATTTTTTTTTTGAAAGTTAGAAAGGACTGGGTTGGGGAAGAAAAAAAAATGAAATAAATTGTAAAACAAAAGATGAAACAAAAATGAAAATTGAATCCACTTTACTTTTATGCAATAGTCTCATGAGCCATTTATCTAAATCATCAACCATTTCATATAGACAAGATTTAAACTTTAGATAGACATGAATAGACACAACAAGGAAATTTTTTGAAGTGAAGAAATATATTAAATGATAAAATGAAGACTTCAGTGGCAGCAGAGAACCATGTGATCAGAATAATTTTTCTTAGAAAAAATAAAAAGAGGTTCTTTGAAAAATTTGATGAGTGTAAAACAAAGAAAAATTATTTGAGAAAATGAAAAGACGATAAAAAGAAAATGAATGTCTTGGACTAAAATGAAGAAGAAGAAGAAGAAAAGGAAGAAGGTTGAAAAGAACAATAAGGAGAAGGTTGAGAAGAAGAAGAAGAAGAAGGAGGAGGAGAAGAAGAAGTTTGAACAGAAGAAGGTTGAGAAGGGGGAGAAGAAGATGGAAGAAAAAAAGAAAAGATTGAAAAGAAGAAGAAGAAAGCGGAGAAAAGGAAGGAAGAAAAGAAAAAGAAGGAAGAAAAGAAAAAGAAGGAAGAAAAGAAAATGAATGTAGAGAAGGAGTAGTAGTAGAAAAAGAAGAGGAAAGTGTAGAAGGATGAAAAGAAGAAAAAGAAAAAAGAGTAGTAGAAAAAGAAACATATTAGCAAATAAAGATAAATTGGAATAAAAGTGGAGAAATCTAAAAGAAAAAAAATTCTAAATGGAATTTAAACTGTTCTGGTCTTTAGAAATTAGACAATCAGAACTTTGAGAAAATTATCTAAAATTACTCAGCATGCAAATCTTAGAAGATTATTTTCATTTCATTTTGCTCCCATTTTTGTTTTACAATTTGGTAATAGCTTTTCTTAGTTTTATACAAAGAGTGGGAGTAGAAAAGTTAAACCAGAGGAGTATAAGAAAGAGAGAGGGAAAAAGATGTAGATAACTGAATATACATTCATATATATATATATATATACATATATACAAAAAACAAAAACAATAAAATTATAAAATAGAAAAAGTGAAATGTAAAGAAATATTGTTTTTAATAAAAAAAAGTTTAAAAACATAAAGAAAAGAAATGACTGAAAATATAAAAGAAACTCCATCTTAAAAAACAAAAAAAAAACAAAGATAAAAGTAAGTAGATTGACTGGATAAGGGGACGAATTAAAGATTTTTTATTTTATTTTAGAAAGGATCTCCAACCAGAGGTTAGGTTTGGGGTAGAAAGAACAATAATTGGAAAGATTAGGATTAGAGAAGTGTAGTTTTTGAAAAATGTCAGAAAATCTTTATAAAAGAAACAAAAAAAATTACCATAAGAAAGTTTTTACTATGTAGATGTGAAGTTATAAAAATGTCAGAAATCTAAGGAAAATTGTTTTGAGAATGAAAACATGACTAAAAAAAGAATAAATCAATGATAAGGCAAAGACTAAAAAAAATTGGAAATGTTTAGTAAATTTTGTTTGTTTTGTTTTATGGAATATCAACCTTTTTAGGTTATTTATTGCCTAAAACAATAATTTTTGATAAACTTTCTTTTGTCCATATGAAGGTTTTTAAATAACACAATATTTAATATTTAATCCATAGCTATAGGGCATATGGGGATTGATATCTTTCTCAACGGTATTAGTCCAAATGTGAATGTAAATGGAACAACTGGGATTACGATTCCAACATTTGACTGCCCATCTGCTGTCCTAAGTGGACTTCTCCAGTAACTTATGAATAAGTGAATAAAAATTCTTCTTTTATGTTGAACTTTATTTCTATTAAAAATCAAATCTTAATTTTCATGGTCATAATTATTTTTGAATTTTGAATTTGAAGCATTTGCCTTTCCAATAAGCTAATGTAAAAATATTATTTTGGTACAGGGCATCCTCTTCTTTAGCTCATCATCTTCTTACAATAGGCCCCAATAAATCTTTGTCCATCTGAATTTGACATTCAAGTGGAAGAAACAAACACATTCTATTCATAGTTCCATACTTCAAAAAGATATGAAAACAAAAGAGACTTATAATTTTTGAGTGTGTGAGAACTAGTCTTCTGACCTTTACACACACCTCTCTCTCTCTCTCTCTCTCTCTCTCTCTCTCTCCTTTTCTCTCTCTCTTCTCTTTCTCTTGCTCATTCAAATCCAATATCCCTAACAGTAATTGAAATAGTTTTCCAAAAAACAATGTCTATATAATACTTCTACTCAAGGACTTCCAAAAAAAGTACCAATATTTGTTTCTAACTAATAGGACAAGAGAGGGCTTAACATTTCACAGAGAAGAGGCAGAATAGTCTTTCAAATGTTCTGGGAGTAAAAACATGTCTTTTTCCATTGACTGATTAGAGTTTATAATGAAGTCCTTGCAACATAGTCTGGCATTGCCTGCACAACTCAGAAAATTTTGTTTATGACTAAAAAAGCATATATATTTGAATTTTAATAGATCTCATCAGTGACATGGAATGTTGCCCCCACTCCAAATCCCTGGTGGCATATGAACCTGCAGACCAGGTTATGTGAAATAAACATTGTGATGATTGGCCCATGACACAGTTATATGTTCACATTCACAATTTTCATGGTTTTAGTCTTAATTGTAGTGGTGCACTTCCTTCTAGAAGCTAATTTTTTTTATTGTTAATTTTCGGGGCTTATCAGGAAACACCATTCCCAGACACATAAAGTACGACTGTTTGAATTTTCAAGAAAATCTGCCCAAATGTTTTCAAGTCCATAGGGAACAAACTCACTCACACACACACACACACACACACACATACACACATACACACACACACATAGAGGCACACAAAGTTCCTTTTCTATATAAGTTTAGATACAGAGAGCAATTGTTGCTAATCCACACACTTTTGTTATGGGTAAAAAACTGGCCTTGCACAAATAGTTAGTTGTGTGGACATTTCTTTAAACGTTTGGACAGTAATTTTTCAGAAAAATTGCCAAAGAGAAGAATTGATCAATTTTGGTAATATCTACAGTAAATGGAATTAGAAATAAACTATAATAGCTTATAAAATTACAGGAAATAAGTGATTTCTTTTTCTTTTATTCTCTCAAAAGCTATTTGCATTTAAATTGTTCGTTTCCATTTTTTCTTTTATTTTCTTCACCTCATATTTCAATAACCTTTTAAATCTTTATCTTTCTATGAAGATTGCATTCTTCTTGAAAACTTTAGACTATCTTGCCACCTCCTACCCTGCTTCAACTTTTTCTTGTTTTGTTTTTCCTCCATTTTCTGTTAAATGTTTTAGGCTTCTTTCAATGTCTTTCTTTCAATGAAATTTTAAAGTTTTCATTTAATCTATTTTTCGGCTTTTATTTTTCTATTTCTCCTTTCTCAAGATAATTTAATTCTCTCAACTCGTACCCCATGTTTCAAAATTTCACCTAATTCCTCATCTAATAGATAATGATTTTTTTATTTGCTGAGAGAGAGGGAGAGAGAGTAGTAGAGAGAGAGGAAGTAATTTAAATTTTTTTTTAAGGAAATGGGGTTAAATGACATGATTGCTTTTGTGATGACTTATGTTGATATTCTAAGAGTCCTCAAATCTGGTTAGAAAATTGCTGCCAGAGTTTCAAATATTTTATCCATCCTGCCATCTTGGTTTCCGTCTCCGCAGCTTCTAATTCAGTACCATATAAATGCGGAATTTATATTAATAAAATGGTTCCAATTGGAATACACACACATAAAACACATACACACACATACATACACACACACATAAAAACACACACACACACACACATACTTCTAGCAATATTTGTTTAAGTTTGTTTTTTGGTGAATCAACATTTTCAGGCATTTCATGCCAAAAATAATCATTTGGTTCCATAGATGGTCTGTTTCTTTATTTATTTAGCTGTTTAATGGCATATCAACCTTTTTGATCATATAATGCCGAGAACCATCCTTTGGTTCCATAGATGGTCTGTTTGCTTATTTATTTAGCTGTTTAATGGCATATCAACCTTTTTGATCATATAATGCCGAGAACCATCATTTGGTTCCATGGATGGTCTGTTTGCTTATTTATTTAGCTGTTTAATGGCATGTCAACCTTTTTGATCATATAATACCAAGAACCATCATTTGGTTGCATGGATGGTCTGTTTGTTTATTTGTTTAGCGGTTTAATGTTATATCAACCTTTTTGGTCATTTAATG
>JAYKTE010268511.1:0-20973 GCA_036873565.1 Xipholeptos notoides | reverse complement strand
TAGTACCGATCTACCGATCTACCGAATGTCAATCGGTAGTCCCAGCTCTGACCAAATCTGGCATTATGATGGTCCCCTTTTTTTTCTTGCCTGCGCAAAGTGTGGGTATCTTTGCTAGTATATATATATATAAAACAAGTGTTATTTTTTCAGATATCTTTTATTTTTCAGTTGGTTGGAGTTATTTTGATGAGAGAATCACCAAGATCAGTTGTAACAAAGAAGTGTAAGTAGAATAACCCTGATTTATGATTAGTGAAAGAGCTATCTTAACTTTTTACTGTGTAATAAATTTTGTAATTATTATGAAAAGAAGATAAGACTGGAGAGCAGAATCAAGCTTTAAAAAGCTTTATTTACAGAATAACACAGAGGATGTCTTCTTGGTATTATCTTCCAGTTCATCCCAAACAGCATAGACAGAGGCCAGATGTAAGGACCAGGAAGCATCAAAGTTAGTCTTGCAGATCATAAAGCTTGCAATTTTTTGCTCTACAATTTGGAGCACCACCCTGGATCCACATATAGTTACCCTCATGATTGTTTGCCTTGAGCTAAGGCAAACCTGGTATCTAAGAAACGTGTAGTGTTCACTTTTTATTGCTAGCTTTAAAGAAGTAGAAAAATATGTGATTTGATCAAAGCTGCTTGATCTTAAAGATGTCCTTTATCTCATGTTTGGATTTTACATAGTATCAGTCATTTTGCATGTTCACAATAGCCAAACAAACAAGGGATGAACCATAAAATTAATAGTTTACATTGAACTACAAATATTGCCGGGCCTTGCTTTGAGATTGCATTTGACCTCTTAACAGCTTTTTTCTGACTGAAAACCAAATCAAATTTATTCCACAGGTCTGAATGCCTCATATATCAAATCAAGTCTCTAGACCATAAATGTAAAAAAAAGATATTCTCTTTTCTTATTGAAAGAATCAAAACTTGAATAAAAACTTGGAAATTAACAAAAAAAATATTGCGTGCCTTCTTAAATTAAATATTTACAACGTAATGCAAAGAAATATATCAGTTTTTCTTTTTTTAAAAAGAATATGTGATTATTCTCTCTCCATACCCAGATATACATGACGATGCCGTTGATTGGAATTTTAATTTTAGTGGACTTAATCTACTGACAACAAAACAACTCGTCGTCAATGTGCATTGAATGCTTTGATCAAAAGTTATTTAGAACAATATTCAAGTCATTTTTAGTTTTTCTCTCATCTTCATTGTTATCTTCACGACGTTTCAAAATGCCTTCCGGACTTCATTAATTATTACTCAACCCTTCCTGTCAAATGTTGGAATCAAATGAGTTCCCATCTTTGGTAAATATGCACTTAATCAACGCTTATTTGGGTTGTTTAAACTGTAAGAGTGTGTAAAATTTCTTTTAAATTGGACCATTCCTTCTAGAAGCTGATTTTTTCAATTTTCGATACTTATCAGGAGTATTTTGAAACAATACCTATCTAAGAACACTCCTAGACACATAAAGTACAACTGTGTGAATTTTCAAGAAAATTGGTCCAGCTGTTTCGGCGCCCACAAAGACACACATATACAGACCCTGTTTCATTTATATATAAGTTTTGATCATTTGTATGTTACTGTTATCATTTTGCTCTCATACGTACAAAATGCATGGTAGACTTTCTATTGCTCTCATTTTAGAGATAAATTGGATTTTATATCCAGTATATCAGACAAGAATAAATTAAAAGAAACTAAACTGTTTTGTTTCAATCCTATAAATTGTATTATCTGTTTTAAGTATTTTTCTAATTGTTTCAATCAGTTATTTTTCTCAAATGCATATACAAAATTGTTACCATGATATCCATTATCACATATATGACATCTTTAAACATTACTGAGTGTTTCAAAGGAGGAGATTATAAAAAAATTTATAATTACAATTTCAACAGTGTATGTTTAAAGTGTTTCCATTATACAACAAAATCAACCAAAAGGTATTTTTTTAAAGGAAATTTCACCCTTATTAAATAATTATTCATTCTTTGATATTTTTATTGGCAGCTCCTAATAAAGAAAGATACTGTATAAGTTTTACAATCCGAGATTCAGTTGACTGGTTCATTAATGCCACATGCTGGGGAGATAAAGCTTTGATAAATAGTATTTCTGCAAGTTTTAAAATTGGAGAAGTTGGTAAGTTTTTATTTTTCGACTGGTAAAATTTTGTATCAATTTCTCTTTTAAATCAAAGTCATATTGTGCTATCTTTGTTCTATTAGCTTTGATAAAAAAAACAAGGCTTTATACTCTTTATCTATAACTATATTTTATTTCCCAAGTATAATCTCACCTTTATTACTACAATTGTAATCTGTAACCAAAGGATTCAGAACTGAATTCTATATATTAATGCCTCATCTTTTGAAAATAGATAGATCTTAGCAGCATAGCCTGCACAACTCAGAAAATTTTAGGTATGGCCAAAAGCATATATATATATATATATTTAAATAAAATTACAATGTTATGATTGAATGCAAAATAACTTATAACATAGTATGGACAGCTACTTTGATCCCATCAGTGACACACTATGTTGTTGTAAAACAAACACTGTAATGACAAGTCAACAACACAATTATGCAGTCATAATTGCAATTTTTATGGTTTTACTCTTAATCATAGCAACACTCTTCCTTCTAGAAGCTTATTCTTATCAGTTTTCGAAACTTATTAGAGGGTATTCTGAAACAACATCTATCTAAGAATACTCCAAGACAGATAAAATAGAACTACGTATATTTTCAAGAAAATTGGCCCAGCCATTTCGGAGTCCATAGCAAACAAACTCTCACACACAGACACACAGAGAAAGTTCCATTTATATATAATTTTAGATTAGTATTTTTAAAATATTTTTTCTTTTTTAAAACTTTTCTAAGATATAATGTTTAACAAATTTTGAAAAACTACACTCAAATATTACAAAAACATTTTTTACCGTAAAATTTAATTTTCGATTTCAGTTGAAATTCATAATGGAATGGTCATGGCAGCAAATTCATTTGATGAAAAATACAAACCCTGGTCACCAAGGTAACACAAAAGATTAAAAAAAAATTGATTTCACACATTTCATTTAATAAACTATGCTGATAAAAAGGGATTATTGTATGTATTTTTATCTTATAATAATTTACAATGTTTTAAGTATTTTGCTATTGTAACATTATGCCACAATATAATAGAGGCATAACATAGTGTAGTGCACTCAGTTTACTGTTTGTTGTCACAGTTGGTTGTCATACAAAGTTCAGATAGAAGGGCTCTTAATCTGCTGCCTTTTGATGTTGTGGGGGGTCTCATTACCTAGGATATTGAGGAAAATCTTGCCCTGGCTCCTCTTTTGACCATCACATTTTCAGTGTCGGAATAGTTTCTCATCTTCATTTTTTGCTGCAATCAAAAGCAGTTAATACACAAAGACTGAGACCATTCACAAGTATGTTTATTTATTCTTTTATTATTATCATTTATATATCAATATGGTAGTGCGTATGTGAATCACAAATAGCAATCATTACAAACAGTAATTAAATAGGAACAAATTACCCCCCTTTAATGACTCTCTATTATGGAAAAAAATTAAAATCTTTTCAGATCAAATTCTTTTTTAAAAAAACTGTTATTTTAAAGTTTAAGGCTTCAAATTGTCACTTTGTCTATTTTATTTTACATTTTTTCAAAAGTCAAGTTGTTAGGAGGATTTATTCTTGTTTGAAAAAGACTTTTACATTTAAAAAAAGAAACATTATCATCGGAATTTCCACAGGTTCTGCTGGTTATGTTTATTTTGTTCGGACACAAATTTCATGTTAGTATTCTTGACCCCCCTCCTTTTACTCTCTGTTTTTATAACACCAATAGGACTGACATTTATCTTTTCCATTAAGACCCTTCATGCTGGGTGACATTGAGACACTCTGTTGAATCCTAAGGAAAGTTACACAATTTCAAAAATTAAAGTTTTTTCCATCATCTCTTTTCATTTTCTAGGCATCGATGGTGCAGGAGTGGTAAAAGCTTGGACTCTGGAATCGTATTGTATGAGTTCAAATCCCAGTCAAAACCATCGCATTCACTTTCAGTTGCCTTATGAGAATAGCTCATCTAGGTGAAAGGATAACACTGATTCCAAAAACTTAGTAGATGAGACTCATTAATTCACTGAGAGTAATTCATCTAGGTGAAGGACAACACTGATTACAAAATGTAATGAGCACATAAAACTGGCTTTGAGCCTAACTTGGTTTGATGCTCGACCAAGTATATATCCTCTTTTAATTTTCATTACCATCAGCCCATGCTGATTGATAACATTACTTTATTTCATCTCATGAATGAAAAAATGAAGTTTTCACAATCTCAGAGTATTCTGAGGCACCCAGTCCTCATCCAAGGGGGTAACTCTAATCCAGGACGTTTTAGCGACTCACTTGTTTGGTCATTGTTGGAATTAATGCATAGGAGTGGGTCTGGCTTGGTATGGTACCTAATATTCTTAAGTGGATATCCATCTTGGTACTGAACTGAATCATGTCTCATGTTACAATATTGAATTCTAGTTATATCTTTATTTCTCAACATTTTAATATTGATTCTTTCTTTTCTTTCAGCCCTTTTACATTGAATATAAGTGAGATCGGTAACATAATTTTATATACAGGACCTGGCAGAGACAGCTACCTGTCTTATAGTCATCTGCCCATCAAACCACACAGTGACTACTACACATTAGAGGATATTAATATCAATGGTCAGGCTCTTCATGGAGAGCATGTTAATTTATTAGTTGCTGTTAAAAAGGTAACATTTTTAAATTCATACGAGCCAGTTTCCCAACTTACATAATCTTAGCCTTCTAACCAAAGACAATTGTATTTGTAATTTATAGACTAATTACTAATTCACTTAAGAAAATTATTTAGATGATTCTGACTATTATTCTCATCTGGGTTATATTCATAATGTTTTGGAAAATGTAACCTTTGACCTTCTTTAGGTCAATAGAATTTTTTGTTCATATTGATTTTAGCTTTTTTCCTGATTCCCCAAAAGATGAACAATAAATACTTTAATTACAATTTGGCCAAAAGGGTTTGCTTGTGCACATTTTTCCGGATTTTATAAATGGGTGTAAAATGTGTTTGTTTTTAATAAAAATGATGCTTTTGAGAGATAGAAGTTAGAAAGAATATCAAAAAGTGAACTGACAGAATTTTCTTGTTGCCAATTCTGATTTCATTGGAAAAAATTACATGGAAAACATAAATTAGGATTGGAATTTAAAAAAAACTGTTGAAAAATTATTCTTTCTATAATCATGATTACTTTTGAAGCATAACTTTTAACTCCTAGAAACATTTATCAATTGAATGAATAACATAACATATTATTTGATATGAGAATTGATAAATGTTTTAGTAATTGTTGTTGCTCTGAAAGGGTCACTAAAAAAACTTGGACACGGATATTTGTTAGGTAGGTATTATGTTAACAAAAGACAGAAAGAAATGAGAGTGGTTGTAGTAAGGCCAACATGGCAGGCTATAGATAAGAATTCTATTGGGAATGGTACGTCTCTATATATAATATATATAATTTAGTAGAGTCCATGTTTGTGTATCGGTCAGTTCCCACAACAGTAATATATACTCAAATATTGCTTAGTGATATATTATGGCCAGATCACAAGATAAGTGCCACTTCACAGCCAAGATATAAAACAGTTCTTCCCTTAAACTAGCCATGAAATAGACTAGTCACCCAGAACAACAAAAATAGGAATTATTGTAGGGCAAAGACTGTTTCATGTATGACTTTGAGTGTGTAGGTGTGTATATTGTTACAGGATATTCACACTACAACGAATAAGATTCAAATCTACAGGCCAAAAATAAACAATAAGTTATCAATTAGAAGAATAAACAAACACAGAGAAAAATTTTTATCAATTTCTAATTAGAATAGTAAAAGAAGAATCTGAGAGAAACAAATAAAAGTTGAATTTTCAGAATAAAGCTATCAGGAATCGGACATTTGCCAATGGTAATGTGTGTGCAGAGAGTGCATTAGGGGAATCTGATAAAAGGAGTTTAATCGGTCGATTGGATCAGCAAAAAGTTAAACACTTATCTCTAAGGTTTTTCGGAATTCTTGGGATGAGGCTTGATAATTTGTAGATTTATTTTTTGAGCTGTTGTTCTCATCCTTATCATTATCAAACCTGTGACGCAATTGATAAGGTAGTTGAGTTCCCGCAGTTTTAAGTGAGTATTATCTGAAGGCAATGGTTTCAATCCCACCTGAAGGCAGTAGTTACTAAAATTCCAAGGATTCCAACACTCTAGCCAGTCATGGTTAACAGAATGAGAGTAGGCTACCCCCATGGTTCGAATAAAGAGTTAAGTTCAAAATTCTGTGAAGACTCCCAATTAAAACAAGAAGGTTCCCAAGTTCGATCACCTGAACAAGGCTGAAATGTTGTGAAGGTTACAATGATAAGTATGAGGACAACATTCTGAAAAATAGACCTACAAACTTATCTGAGGGATGAAAACTTGAGTTTCATCACATTCTTTTTTTTTTTCTTTCTTCCTTTCTTAATAACTGGGCTATATATATAGTTTGAATCAGTGATACCTTGTTGTTGCAACATTTTTCTTTGTCAAACCAAACTTGTTACTTTTTTTCGTATTGGTTTTCCTGAAATCATTTTCAGAGGCAACAAATCTCTTTTAACTCTGAAAGTGACTGACCTACCCTCAATTTTCAATTGTTAGTTTTCTCCAAAATTAAGGACTACCCAAAAGGATATTGTTTCATTATCTTTTGACTTTATCACTTTTGAAATGTCTCACTTTTAGCTAAAGACAGTCACCTCTTATTCCTGATTACTCTGGTCATATTTATCAGATCTTTCACAAAGAATTGTCCTTAAGATAATGAAAAACATCTGTGTGGTTAGGTGAATGTGTATCCATATGTTGAACGGTATATCAGCATCACAATAAGTATATACATTTATTCAATTAGATATTTAAAATTATAAAAATATAAAATTAACTAAAATTTGTAGAAAGATTCTTGTAATTAATATGATATTTATGATGTTAAATATATGAACCAAAATGTTTTTGTTTTTTTGTTTCTTTTCCATTTAGATTAATCAAGTCAAAGATATAACAACAAAAACTGGAAAGCAAATGAAACGATGTGAATTAAAGGTCTTTGATGAAACTTGTCAATTATTTTCATTGGTCCTGTAAGTGAAATATCCAGTCTGCAGCTTGAACTTCTTTTTTTTTACAGATTTTAAAATTTTTGAAATGTTATTTTACTCTCAGGATTTTAACCTCTTTGATATGTTTCCCCAAATTGGGGCTTTAAGTGTCTCTTCCTCTTATTTAAGAATTAAAATATTTTTTAAATACCTTAGAACTAACTATAAAGTTATAATTCATTCATGGTACATCTGCATTTTATATGCATGTGTTTAAGCCAAGTTGCAAAGCATTGATTAAAAAGGTTCCCAATCAAATACCTTGCTCAAGAACAACATTGTATTAGATATAATTGCATTTGTACTTCAATACAACCGGTGACTCCAAAGTGAGTTGACTGTACTGCTGCTGCTTTTATTGTTGAGTAGATATACAGAAATTGTATAATAATAATCACAGTTATAACATTAATGATATAAACACTAATAATAATTAAACTAGTGATAATTCTATAAGATATAAATAAATTGAATAGGAATAATTGTTTTTATAACATTAATATTAATAATAATTACACTAGTAATAATTTTTATATTTAGCAGATTTGGTTGGTGTTTTTGTCTTTAATGGGGATGAAAGGATGAAAGATGATAAAGGTTGAGGAAGAAAAGTCATCGGTCGTATAGGGGGTTCCAATAACTTGGACAGAAGTTAAGATATTTATCACATTAAAAATATATTATATACAATATATATATATATATATTTATATATATATATTTATAATATATTTTTAACGTGAAAAACATGATAACTTCTGTCCAAGTTATTGGAACAGCCTATATGTCGGTATAAAATTCTGATAATACCTGTAATGAAAAGACTATATAAGTAAGAAATGATAGATTTATTGTTAAATACAACCCATTCAACCAAAGATGTGCTCCTCTGCCAAATGAATTAAATACACTTTGATAAAATTCTTCTTCTTTCTTTGAGATCTTTGTGAAAAAACAATTTAAAAACAGTTAAGGGATTGGAACTTGATATCCTAATACATGAGTTCAAATCACAATCATCCTATTATATTCATTTTTGGGCCAATCCACTTGGAGAAAGGTAGGGATTCCCTAATCCCTCTCAGCTGTGAATTAAGTAGGGCTACTATTGTTCTTCAAATAAATTGTCCATAAAAAAAGATGATTATATAAAGAAATTGTTTGTGGGATTAAATGATTATAAAGCTTGAGCATAAATTACTTGAGTTTCTTGTTATAACTTGACAAGTCATTTTGTACTGCAACCATAAAAGAAAAAAAATATTAAGAAACAGTGACAGCAGTAAATAGTGATGGTGCTTGTGCTAGTGATAATGAAGGTGCTTGTAGTAATGCTAGTGCTGATGTTGGTGGTAATAATGGTGTTGGTATTGGTAGTAATGATGGTGCTGGTGATAATGAGGATGCTGGTAGTGGTGGTAATGATGATGGTAGTGCTTGTTCAGGTGCTGGTGGTGGCAATCATTGCCCGAGATGAACAGCAAATAATAATAGCAGATAATGATCTAATAGTCCTAAATTTATATTTTAATAATTGATAATTGTTAATTCACTTCAATATCCTTTAAAACACCATCAATAAAAAATTTGTTTTTTCATTATAAGTAGTTTTAAAAACTTGTTTTTACATATTTTGTACCATTTTATTCTATTCATTATGTTGGACATTGATAGATAATAATATTTTAACTACATGAGTTTTGCTAGTGTTAATGATTGCTTTAATGCTCCTTTTGTGTTCATTTTGATATTTCTAATTCAAAGATTTTTTCTTTCTAAGAAAACAGCCATAATTTTTTTAAAGCCGAAAATTATTTTAGTAAACTGTGATTACATTGACATCCCAATGACCAATTTAGCCCCTACACAGCAGACTCTAAAAATTTACAACAATCTCATTTTTCCCATTTGACCCCTTAGAAGCTATTTTTCCAGCTCAAAAACAAATCAAACTTGTTCAACAAGCCCAAATACCCCATATATCAAATTTCAATTTTCTAGACCAAAGTAGTTTGGTAATGGCTGTTCCTCAGATAGACAGACAATGTCACTTTTATATATATTTAAGACTATTGACTCAGACAGGTTTTTTCATTTTCAGCTGGGAAGAACAAATAATTTATGAAGCAGTTACCTGGATACCATGCCAAACTGGTAACTGTACTTTTGTTGACTTATATTTGTTTTTGTTAATTTAAGAATTTAGAAATCAGTTTTTTTTTAATCCTCAAGATGAGGCATGATAATATGTACATCTATTTTTCAGACTCTTGTGCTCATCTTTATCATTGTTATTTTCACAAGAATTTAGCTGATGAACCCCTCGGCTTTCTTCAGGTGATCAAACTCAGGAATCTTCATGTTGTAATCAAAAGTCTTCACAGAACATTGAACTTAGCCCTTCATTTAATTCACAGGGTTAGACTACTCTTATTCTATTAACTATGACCAGGTAAGAATATTAAGCCCTAAAAATATATTCATAGTTATTATCGCCCTTCAGTGGGACTGAAACACTTGCCTTCAGATAATGCTTACTTAGAACTGTGGAAACTTGCTTTTATTTATTATGCCCTAGATATGAAGGGTATGAATGATAAGGATGAGGACAACAACCCGAAAAATAGATGTATTAAGTAATTTGAATGAAACTCTGTATTATAGAGTCATAAAAAAAGGTTCTGAATCTTGAATTATTCTTATTATAATTATTATATGTATAATTATGAAATCTTTTTCAATAATAGAACCTTTACCTCATTTCTCCTTAAAATCAGCCTTTGTTATAATCTTTGATTGCAATGTTGAAGTCTTTAGTTTTGTATGTTTTATTTTCAGTTCTTTTGTCTATGGTGTGTTCACATACATCTTCTGAATCCAAGGTCAGAGGCACAAGTGTCTACAATACTCGGGACATGGATTCAACATTGAATGTTGAATTTTTCTAAAAATCTTTACTTATTTCTTTTACACTTAAATCCATAAATCTTCTATTTTAGTAAATGGTCTTTCTATTTCAGCTGATTCTCAAATAATGAGATTAGAAATTGATTAGAATATTTAGCAAATCTTTGATGAGAGAGAAACATTGTTTCTTTATTATTTTCATTTTTCTTTATTAAACAGTGCTCTTTATTAATGATGTAAAAATTACTTTTGATGAATTCCGGAATAACATGATATCAACTGCCACATCCAAAACGGTCATTACAGTAAATCCTGGTAATTTTTTTCTTTTCTTTATTGCTTATTTATTTATTTATTGCTTATTTATTTATTTATTTGTTTATTTCTAGCAAATCTTGTGAATAGGAATCAAGTTACACTTATGTTATAATTTTCAGTTTAATGGAAGATTAAGAAAATTAAATGATGTCTTTATGATTCTTCCCAGAAGTTAGTTATAAAAAATCCACTTACCTTGCTTTAGTAAGATACTCCAACAGCAAAGTTTCATTTTCTTATCAATACAGAAAATTAGTTTGGAGATTCAAATATTTTAAACAAGATTGGAATAGGAATTACAATCTCACACCATTTCACAAGATATGTTTGAAATAATTATAATATTTTTTTTTTAAATTTGAATAAATGTATAAATTCATTCTTTTTTAAATTGATTTCTTTATGAAGATTTATTCCCAAGAACCAAATTTGTGTAATAGGATAAAATTGGAATGAATAGAATTGATTTCAAATAGAAATCCCCAAAAGAAATTTATTATTTCCATTCTAAATTCTGACATTTTATTAAGGAAAGGATTTTTGCATTTTACAATATTTTGAAATCACTGTTATCAATCAACTTATTAATATTATTGTTAATAAAAGAATACCACAATAAATACAAATCTGCATGCACACACACACACACACATACAAATATCCACATATGATGGACTCTCCCATCAATTTCAACGTATGAGTGTCATCAAACCATGTATGGCCGTCAGATTACCATACAGAGATTTGTTTATAGTGGTGAATGCTTGTGTAGAACCATCTACACTTCTTCGAACTGCCAATAACACACAGTTGGTGAAAGGTTTGTCACAGACTTCATGAACAACAGACCTCAGGTTTTTAGTTTTCCTTCTCTTAGATGCCTGTCTTAACAAAGACTAAGGGTACATCTACCTCAGTGGTTTAACTATGTCCCTAGTCACTAACCTGAGTATTTACACATTCCAGTGCAAGATATAGTACCTTGGATTCATAAATGGTTATCCATCTAAGTACTAACCAGGCTCAATGTCACTTAGATGGGTGAGCATATATATATTTATATATATATGTGTGTGTGTATGTATGCTGACTGCCACTTCTAAACAGAAGGCCAACCCTCATATCTGATGTAAGGGTTGTCTGTATAGATAATTAACTTGCTGCATGTTTGTACAACACATACAACACTCTCTCTTTTCATTCGGCCTTTAACCAGTGACAATCAAAGCAAGGAATCTGGGCATGTGGTAAAATGCTTAGACTCCTAACACAATCATAATTCATCACATTGTATTAACTTTCAGACTAATATCCTTAAGAAAGGTATGAATATTTTTAACCCTTCCACCTATGGATTAAATTATGTACAACTGCTCTTCCAATAATCTATTTGTAAAAAAAGACATGGGAATATAAAATTTGTTTGTGATATTCAGCTAAATGTTGAGGGGCCATTAAAGAAATTCATCTAAGCTAATTAAAGAAAGATATCTGTATATAAAATCTGTTCCTGGCATTAGATTACCCTGAAGGTTGATATGTCATTAAATATAAATAACCTAACTTAAAGTATAGTAATAATCTTATTTGAGTAAATATGTGTTTTCCTTTCATCTGTTTTCTTCTTGCACAAAAAACAACTGAAAACTAAACATTGATTTGTAATCTCGTATCTTTTGAATTATTTATATAATTTTTCTCAAGATATTATGGAAGCTCAACATCTTTACCATTTTGCTCAACTTAGACAGGATGAAAATAATGAACCAATTGAAACTAACGATCCAGATGGTAAATCTTTTTTTTTATTTTCCTTTTGTTACAATTGATGTCTTCACAAACAAAACTCATTTGTTATTTATAAGATTTTGAATTTAACAATCATTTTAAAGAAATTCATGCAACTAGAATTTTAATTATTGTGCAGTTTTATCATTATTTTATAGAATTACACATTTTTTAAAGCGTTTACAATAAAACCTAATTAGACTAGGTATATAGGTCAGTTAGTATAAATGTTGGTTTAAGTTCTAAACGAAAATCATTTGGAAGTTGCAGCTTCACTCCTGACTGCAATTAGAAAGTAACTATAAATACCTAACATAAATTAACAATAATAACTGGTTGTAGAGAATGAGATAAAAAATGAGAACAGGAGGTTATTAAGACTTTTATTCTCATCTTTGTAATATACACAATGTTTATTTATTTGTGGGAATTTCTGAGATAATGGCTTTATAATAAGTATTATTTAGATTATCTCAGAAAATCCCATAAAGGAATAAGCATTCTGTGTACGAAAAAAAATGAGTATAAAAGTCTGAATTGGTTGTTTGAACTCATATAAGTCAACCACCAGGGTCACTAGATCATCTGTCTTGGGAAGACACTGATGATAACACTGTTGATAAGAGTAGAAATTCAAATGACTTGAATAAAGATTATTATCTGATAAGTTCAAACAACTAATTCAGACTTTTATACTCATTTTTGTTGTTGTACACACAATGCTTATTCCTTTATGTGATTTTCTGAGATAATCTAAATAATACTTATCATAAAGCCATTATCTCAGAAATTCCCACAAATAGATAAATAAATATTGTGCATATTACAAAGATGAGAATAAAAGTCTTATAATCTTTATTCAAGTCATTTGAACTTTTAAAAAACCTTGTAAATTTAAAATCTAAAATTTCCTTTACTCTTGATTTTATTTCATTTTAAATTCTGTTTTTAGTTTCAGAGATAACAGATATCTTCACTGTGAAGCAAATCAAAGAATTAGTATCAACATTGACTGGGACTGTGCAATATGGTATAATTTATGGCTTCATTAGCTGGTTTGATGTTGACAATGAGCATAAGAATTTTATTAGATTACGTTGGTATGTAACTTTTGGGTTTTTTATATTTTTTCTTCAAAGTATTCACGTTATAAACTTTTTTCAATAAAAAGTACTTTATATATTATATAATA
This sequence comes from Xipholeptos notoides, assembly GCA_036873565.1. Classification (NCBI taxonomy): domain Eukaryota; kingdom Metazoa; phylum Mollusca; class Cephalopoda; family Idiosepiidae; genus Xipholeptos; species Xipholeptos notoides. The sequence goes on along the minus strand of JAYKTE010268511.1, from coordinate 7,441 downwards.
TTTTATATATAATTTATATATGAAATTTCTTTTTATGTATTTATAAAAGATTTACAGACTGCTTTGCAAGTAAACTGTTATTAGTTTTATCATTTGATCTCAGATCAAATCAAAATGAGAAAGTTAATCAAAGGTAAAATTTATACCTTAGAATAATGGAAGCTGGTCAAATTATCAGATTATTATTGCTGGTATTTACTTGGTTGAACACATTTAACACAAGGCCAAATTTACATGCTCATTATTATTCACCATATTAAGTAGCAATAATTATCAGTTCCTCTTCATTCTTTCCTTGCCCGTCATTCTTTTCTTTTTGGAATGCCTCAAGCACCAGTCATTAATCCCAGTACACTCACTCTTTGAATTAAGATGAGCTGCATTCACTGGAGAGAAGGCTCTCACAAAGAAGACAAGCTAACATTCATCTTTTACTACTTGATAAATGCTAATATTTTGTAGCTGATCATTAATTTATTCATTTCACTGATGGCTTTGTTTTCTTTGCATCTATTCAAGTAGAAGACTTGACTTTAGGTAAAAATCAACATTAAATATATTTATGAAGCAGTAATGAAATAAAACATGAAAGATTCCTAGTTATACAAGATATAAGATGGCGAGAGTGAAGTAGTGGTAAAAGCTTGAACTTTGGAATCATATTACACAAATTGAAATCCTAGTCAAAACCATTACATTCACTTTCAGCTGTCTCGGGCAGATGGGTTCATTAAATCGCGAGAGTAACTCATCTAGGTGTAAGGATAACGCTTATTCCAAGAACCCGGGAGGATGAGGCCTGTCAACTTAATAAGAGTAACTCATCTAGGTGAAGGGCAACAATGATTACAAAAGCCCAAGCATATAATGAGCACATAAAATTGGCCTTGTGCCTAACTTTGGTTGGTGCTCAACCAAGTAGATATATCCTGGTTATACAAGATCTTTAAATGTAGAGTAAAAACATCTATTAATGAAACAGCCGAGTTCTTGCTTAACCTGATTTCATGTACCAATTATTTCAATTATAATTAAAACCAAGTCCACTTTTAAAAAAATACAATGTCATTATTATTGAGATCTCACACTAATCACTTGAATGCATAGCAACCAGTGGCTTTCACTGGAGTCAGAATGACAACAAGTCTCCAGTCATAGACTTTATGACACTATATCTCCTCGTGTTTTCATCCTTCTGCATCTAGTTCTCACACCTGCTGTTAGCAAGGTCTTTCCTTACTCTGCCAATTTCTGATGGTGATTCCTGGAGGCAGAGTGACAATGAGTCTTGTATCCTTCAGCACATGATCATGTCTGGATTCCTTGCGGTCAGCAACCACAAGCCACCCTCTCCAGTCTGTCATGTATGTTTTGTTTGCATGTGTCTGTTTTTCTCTCTTAGTTTATTCAATTTGGTACAGAGATGAAGACATATTTATTTTTAGTGCAGAACATTTTTACAAATGGAGTTCTAAATAAAACTATTTAAATTTTTCTTTTGTCTTACATACATATGTACATTTATTTCATCTTCTTATTCTAGTGCAGACTGTTCTATGCCTTTGAACGACAACTCTTCAATGTGTGTCAATACAAATTGTACAAGTTCTTCTGAATTCAATATAAAACCTCCATTGACTGAATATTCCATTGTTGCTGCCATATCAGATTATACAGATACAATGAAAAGCTGTTTTCTCAACAATAGCACTGCAGAAAGTTTACTTCATACTCATGTCAGTTTGATTTTTTTAATCAAAATACCTTTGGAATTTATAAGAATTTTTGTTATTGATTTTCCAAATAAAAATGGACTTGATTTAACAAATGATTTTACAAAAACTTTGATAAAATCAAGCATGAATGAGGAAGATAAATCATTTTTCACTCATTGCAGCTATTTTTGGCATATTTACGAGGGTCATTACAAAGATGAGGCCTCCTATTTTTTAAAGTTATTTTTTAAAAGTTGAAGAGCTACAAAGACACATCTTAAAGTCTCACACTGTCAGTACGTAGAACAGAGTGATGAAACTTTCAGGTCATGAAAGCAGAAGTTCAGTCATCATAACAATGAAAATTGCCAAAAAAAAAAAAAGGAGGCATTACTTTTGGAATGACCCTTGTATATTATTGATACCTTACCCATATTTATTCATCTACACTTGGATGGTCATATTTATAACAAGGGCTTCCTAGGAATCAGCTAATTAGCTAACAAAATTAGCATTTTATCTATTATATAAACTTTTCAATTTTATTTTGTACATTTATTTTCAAAACCTTTTACCAAAAAACAGAAAAACAATCATTAAAATCTTAGCTGCACCAATGAGTGTAATTCCCTTTTAAAGATTTTCCTTGATTTAAAAGCAATATTGGGTTACTGAACCATCATAATTCCTTTTACCTTGAATAATTTCAATAACTGTTATTCATAATTTAAAGTATTTGCTTTCTAAAAATATATCTTTTTTTTTTTTCAAATTAATTTAAGAACATTTAGGCTGTCTGGTCTCCAAACAAAAAAATTACTTTTATTAGCCTGTAAAAGTGGTGAGGGGGATTTTTTTTTGAAAAATTGCATATAAAATGTGAAATTTACTTGCATTAATTAATTTATTTCAATCTTAATCCAGAAATTGGATGCTGAAATTTTGGCTTGGTTTGTTCCAAAATCCGACCAATTACAATTTAGCTTTTTATTCACTTCGATATTTACTGCTTAAATAATTGTGTTGAAATTAAATTTTCATAAATGTGCAACATCTGCACTTGGAAGAAAATAGTATGATGTTCAGGGTAGTATTGGCATTCATTTTCCTAGTTCTGTTCTTTCATCTTAAGTGTATGTCACAGAATGAAAAATCTAGAGTGATAAACACCTTTGGCCCCACAGCCAAATAAGATAAAAATATAACAACTTAACATAGATTGATATTACTTCCTCAATGTATCTTACAAGGTTAGTAAGAACAATCTTCTACCCCTGTGGGTCGAAAGGATTTTGTTAACAAATATTGACAATGATGGTTTGAGATTGAGAAGTGACTATTGAAGAAGAGCACACTAAACATGTATGTACAAAAGTCTAAATAATACATATAACATAAAATCTAAAATTTTGAAAAAAAAAATAATATTAACAATAATTCTAACTAGTTATTTTATCTCGTCTTTTTAGCCGGAACAATTTTCAATTCTGAACATCAATAAGAAAATTCAATTGAAGTGGGATGTTTTATTTGAAAAATTCAAAATTTACTTCAAGGTAAGAAATATCGACATTTTTAGTATTTTTTCTTTCACAGAATTCTTTTTAAAATGGATTTTTTACTCATGTGTAAACTAAATATAAATTAAAATTAAATCTTGAAAACTTAGCAAATTAAAAGGTTCAAACCAATTCACTAAAGCCCCATGTTTACTTTTCAACTAGGTCAGCTCAAAATTTATTGTTGTTTTAAATAAATACCTTATTTAGTTTAAACAATAAAATGTCACTTCAGATTTTCAAAGAAAATGGAATTTCATAAAGTACATTTTTTAAAGTAAAAATTCAGTCAAGACACAATTAAACAAAAACCAAAAGGATTTTTTTACTTATAGAAATAATATATTTTTGAGGAAAAATGCTTAATCAAACCAAAAACAAAAGTATAGAAAATTAAAGAATTAATTTGATAGGAATGATAACAAAAACTCATGAAGAGCATTTAATAGAATAATTTGATATATTCACAATGTTTTGGTCAATTTGCCCTTTTTACTTGAACTTGACTCAGAACTCTAAACCATACCCCTTATTCAATCCACAGGGGTAGACTTTTAATTTTGTAAGCATTAATTGATAGTGTCATTCTATATCAAATATTCTAAGCTATTTCTGTTTGCTGTCAGGATTGAACCTGTAATTATCATGTGAATGTCACTTAGAGCTTATGTATAAACCAAAACATATGACTACTGTGCAACATACCAGTTCAAAGAGTATATTTAATGAAGCACTGTTGTGTGTATAAAACTAAATATGAGAGTTAAATTCTGAATAACAGGAATGATAAAAATAATTTCGTTAGTATATTCCCCAATGCATCATAGATCAACATAAAAATATGTTCATCTTTTCATGGTTTAAAAGTTGATGTGAGAAAATAATTAAATAAAGCTGCAAATAAATCAATATATTAAAAGATCAATAAATTTGATAGATTAATTTTTTTAATCTATAGCTTCTCTAAAGAGAAGCTATAGATATTGTTAAAATAACATTAAAAAAATCCTTTAAACATGATAGTTTTCATTTATTTTGCATTTCTGTCTTCTTTTTATCTTAAGCAGATCAAAAAGCAAGAATTTGGTCCAAGAGCATATCAAATCAAAATCCTTCATTGTATGCCAATCAGTAATCAAGAATTGACTAATCATTATCAACAGAAACTGAAGCATTTACAATTATCGTTTTAGAAATGAGGAAAGCAAATAGACAGACATTTATTTTTCTTTCTGTCATCATTTAATACGAAAAGCTTGGTTAATTTACTTGAGAGTTTAATATGAAACTAGTGGGAACCGTGTAAATGACAGGCTTATACAAATTTGATTTAGAACATTTTTCTTTATTCCAAGATCTAAGTAAAAACAATATAATCATTATACAGTGTTATATTATGCAAAACTCCATAACTCTTACAGAAAAGAGATCTGTGTAAATGAAACAGCTATTGAGAAATGATTTACAGCATTTTTGTTTTAAATTGGCTTTATGCCAAGGTTTCAGTAAAAACAATATAACCATTATACAGTGTTATATTTAGCAAAAGTCTATAGCTATATGTTACAGGAAAAGGGACACATGTAAATGATATGGTTGTTGAGGTTTAATTTACAGTATTTTTCTTTTAAATTGGCTTTATGCTAAGGATTCAGTAAAAACAATAATCGTTATAAAAAAACAGTAATATTAATATAGTGTTATATTATGCAAAAGTCCATAGCTATATGTTACAAGAAATCAAAAATCCATAGCTACAAATACACAAAATTTTAAAAACCTTACAAACAATATTGACACATAGAGAATTTTCTATCAGTATATCTGGTCATGAAGACTTTTAGTAATATTTCTATCCATTTTTTAGCAATTTAAAATCACTATTATAGTTCTGCTACTCTCTCCATTAAACAAACTGAAGTCCAACAAATGGATGGTGAGTGACTACTACTTGCTGAGTGATCAAAAAATATTACTTGTCATGGATAAAAGGCTCAGCCACCTATTATCCCTTCCTGTTTTCAAATATTCTTATACTGAATGAACATAAAAGCATATATAGCAGAAAGTTAGTTGTTTCCTTTCTTGTGTTAGCCTGGCGTGGAAGGGAACAGAATTTTATGCAGATATGACAACTTTCTCATAAAGAGCAATAAATGTTGTCTCCCTTGGCTAATTTTTGAATTTCTTCCCAGGAATATTGAAAGTGTAATGTGGGGACAAGCAGAATTATAATATGGGTAGAAATTACTTTTAAATATAGCACTTAGATAACCAAGAAATATAACAAGTCTAAATATTTTCTTAAATAAATGAAAAATTCTGATCTTAGAAAAAGGAATTCTTGATATGAACAGAAAGCTATCAAACCTTACAGCAACAAAGATGGTTTCATTATTTTACTTCTATTCATATAACTTAAGGAAGTGTTAAGTTGTTTCATAGTATTTTCATAAATAATATCTTCAACAAAATAGCCATTCTATTTTTAAAGATTCAATATGAAAATCTGATAGGATGAAATTCTTTTAAATAAAAATAACTTTCATTGTTTACAATAAAAACAGAGAAATTGGTAAAAAAAGATTATATCTATTAAAAAAAACTAAATGCATAAAAAAATGTATTGAAAATTTAATAAATCTTATTTTGATACTTAAAAAAAAAAAATGTAAAACTGTGTTAAATGTACCAAAAAATTAAATGCATTAAAAATGAATTGAAAAATTAATAAATCTTATCTTTAAACTTCATTGGACAGAAGATAATTATTTTAAAACATTATTACTAAATTATTTTTGTGAGAAATGTTTGTATTTTTTACATTAAAGTCAGGTGTTGTTTATTCTCTAACAATAAAATGCTATTTATACTTAATATATAATAATTGGAATTAGCTTCAAAGATTATACATTTTGTATTTTGGGAAACCCATATAAATTTCTTTGTTAAAATGATTTTATTTTTAATTAAAATTCAATTCAGATTCATTTTCCATTCCATGTTTTCTTTAAATACTTTTAATAAAAAATAGAAAATGGGTATAAAAAATAAATTTTTGTTAAAAGTTGTTTCACTGTAGATTTGTGACAATAAATGATTTGAAAAACATAAAAATATTTTAAAGTTTATTCAAAAATAAAAAAAATGAGTTGTGTTTCTATCAAATCAACATCTTTGACTTTTTTCTTATACTAAGAAAAAATAGTGTTTTATACACATATGCCATCTATTGAGAGAAATATAGACTAAACACTCTCAGAATACTTAAGAAACAGAAAATGAGAAATTACAAGCAAGAGTTATTTGAGGCAAGTCATAGCTTATAAATTGTACTTGTGTGATAGAACAAAAATAATCAGGACTATCAAAAAATGTCTATCTTAGAAATACTCAGGCATTAAAGAGGCTTTTCAAAATACTAAATCTCAAAACTTTTTTTCATTTATCATTGTTATCTAAATAGTTTCTCCATTCAAGTATTCAAAATATTTTAAATGATATAGACCATGTTGTAAACGTAGGTTACAGAATGAAAAATCTAAAGCGATTATAGACCTTTAGGCTCGCAACCTAATAACAAAGATTTCCGTTTAATTTTTAACATTGTCTCATAATCTTAAATGGACTCCTTCATATCAAATAAAAAGACTTAATATCTTTTAAGTCTAAATAAGTAGGTATATAGTCTTGAGATCTAAAAAAAAACAACATATACACACACATGCACACAAATCTAAAAGAAATATATAACCTTATATTCAACTACAGGGCTTTGTGCATTCAGCTACCGAGATCTTGTCTTCAGATATCATGCGTTGCCACCTACAGCAGATAGGTAGCTCTTTTGAAAAGCTTTCATCCCTTTCAAAGGTGCAGTCAATATATTCTATAGCCTTAACCAACAGGGCAATCATTATTTGATAATCATAAGGGTCAAAAGCTTACAATAAACACTTATCTCATTTAAATCCATTGCAACATAAAAAAAATAAAAAACACCATTTTTTCTATCTTTTATTCCTTTTTCATAAAATGAATTCATCATATAAACCAAAAGTGAATGAAAATAAAATTCTGACACCAAATAAAAGATAATTATTTTATTTGATAGAAATTGGATTTTACATTAATAGAGAAAAGAAAAACTGTAGTTGAATATATATA
>JAYKTE010268290.1:0-11681 GCA_036873565.1 Xipholeptos notoides | reverse complement strand
CAAAAGCCCAGGGATGAGCACATAAAAATGGCCTTGTGCCGAACTTGGGTTGGTGCTCGACCAAGTAAATATCATACCGATAGATACGAGGGTCGTTCCATAAGTAATTCCTCTTTTTTTTTTTATTACATCATAGATCAGAGTGAATTTTAAATTGAACTGTTATGATGACTGTAAACTTACGCATTCATGGCCTGAAAGTTTCATCTCTCTGTTGCTGCACCTTCTTCGTAGCTCTTCAACATTTTTTTAGTTTAGAAATAGGAGGAATTACATTTGGAAAGTAGTCGCCTGGAGCACACTTTGTCTCTCACATCTCTGTCTACAGTCTGAAATTGACGAACAAATCATCTAACTGTTCTGATATCAACTGATCGGCCTCGTAAACTATCAACAGAAAAAGGTTTTTTTTGCTTTGGCATAGACTCAATTAGTGATTTTAAACAGTTAGATCAAATAGAAGTCCAAGATCATTTCAGAACAGCTTTATGATGAATTTTTGTTGTTGATTCAAAGATATGTGTTTATGTTATCATTTTTTTCTTATGTTTTTTCCTTTAAAATTTATTGTTTTCTTTTTTTTAATTTTCTTTTAATATTAAATTCCTCTGTTTCAATCTCCAACTAAACTGATTACGTAGTGTTGCAAAAGTTTTGACCATAGTTAAATACTTCATTGTGGAACAACGTCTGTTGCAGAACAGTCATTATGTCAAGCTTTCAGGAAACTGGAAGATTAATCGCTTTAAAGAAAACAAGATAAAAAAAATTAGCTGAATATCTTAGTTGGATTAACTTAATCGCACAACGGAACAGTGCGTATGAAATTTATCTGTCTCTTTACGATAATGACATATTCATTATTTAGATTCCATGTCATATAATGTTTTTATATATTTTATGATTCCTAGGGTCTATTTCATTTTACACATGAATGATAAGATCTACAATAAATATATTCTATCATATTAGCTAAATGAATTCTTAGAAATGCTAGGTACACATTTAAATACTATTATGTCATATTATCCAGGTTGGACCATAATGATGTGACAAATTTTAAATGCGATTTTATTAGATTAAACAGGGTGAACCATAATGATAAGATACATTTCAAATTATGTTTTCTCAGATTACAAAAAACACACATAGCACTAAGTACATTCATTATGTAACTAGTACACAGTAGTTTTATATTTTGTCTAAGATTTGAATAGCTGTACAAGGTGGGCCATAATGACAGGATATGTGTTATTTTCTCAAATGACAAAACCCACATAGAGTATTAATGATATTTATTACCTCTGGTATACAGAATTTTTAAATTTTACCTAATATTTGCAAAGCTATTGAGGATCTCAATTTCTCATATAAAAGAATTCACCGATAATTTGATGATAACCTTAGGGGCAATGGATAGACACTTGGAATTTGAAATTCTAATATTCAAGTTATAAATCCAGTTCTGTAATGTTCACATTCATGCTATGCTCTTGGAAAAAGTATTAAACCTCATTTTTACTCTTGCTATCTTTATCAAAAAGGATTGTTTTCCTCGTAAAATTTTATTCCATAATACAAACTAACCAATCGAACCACAGCAAGAGAAATAGATGCGTTGCCTTTAAGTTTGGCGTTGACTAACTGATGAGTTACTATAGTTTACAAAGGAAATTATTGTGTTCTCAGTGTGAGAGTATGATATTCTATTGAGAGGAATTAATTTTGTTTAAATTCTCTTGAGTACAACGGGAACAATAAATAATTAAAAATTGTATATGAAGATATGACTCACCAGTTTTGACTTTTCAAAATGACTAAATTAGAAAGCTTAAAAATACAATTCATAATTTAGTGTAACTGGCGCCATCTTGACAAACACCATGGCACACAGCTTCATTTTTAACTGGTATAGACTTCTTTTCATTTTTATAGATCTCTTGGCAATTTCAGATTAATTAATTGCGCAATTATCATTTAATGAATTTCTCTTTGCTTTTTGTTTGTTTAATTTTTGTTCGATTTTGGTTTTGGTTTTTTTGTGAGTTTTTTGTTGTTTTTTATTTTGTCATCAATTTTCATAGAAACTTTATAAATATTTATAAGTAAACGCTGTAGCATTTCTTAAATGTGTCATCCGATCGTGAAAAAAGTTACAATTTTTACAAAACAACTCATCGATTGTACGCGTGACTATAGACGTCATTTGAACTGGATTTCAGACATATTCATTTGCTTTCTTATTTTGTTCAAACCGTGATATAATATGCATATTTAATGTGTACGTAGATTCAAAATGAAGCCTCTCCGCCACAATTTTGACGTGCTTCATTGTGTGAACACTTGTATTTCTATTTTGGAATAAATGTTTACGTAAGATCTTCGAGACAGATTCTTACATAATTTGTCGTGAATTTATGCAGCTTTTCGTGGAGTTGAAGACATTGTCTCTAGAACACAGACAAACGAGAGCCAATAGCCATAGAACAGTTGATTATTTTGTTTGTGCGATCTCCACTACCGACTGAAGCGAAAAAAAATATCCAGCCTTGACGGATATACAGACAAATTGCAAAAACATTTGACCAATAACACACTTTTATTGGGAATTGGAGGTGAGGAAGGTATTCTTTAAACCCACTTAGGATTCCATTTAATTTGTTGCTATATTTTTTATCCTTTTTTTCTTTTGCTTTATATATTTATTTATCTATTTTACAGTAAGTAGCCATTCTGCCACTGTGGAGTAGAGAACAAAAATATACATTGTTCCATATATATATATATATATATATGTGTGTGTGTGTGTGTCTGTGTGTATAATTTGTTGAAGACTGTATACAGGCATGTTTTGCCGTTTTCTGATATCCAAAAATAATGCTCTCTCTAGCTGGGATCGAAACCAAACCCAAACATTATGAATCAAAGCTCATGCTGCTAAGCCATTAGTTGACCCATGATTAGATCGTTTCAACTTTAAGCTATGAATTGTGATTAGAGAATTTTCAATTTCAGTGAAAATAGTTGATAGAGGTTAGTATTCTATGGATTTCGACGTGTACTATTGCGTTTCTTCAGTAAATACAAGCATATGTGATTACGTATATCTTTATATGTGTATATGTGAGTGAGAGAGTGAGACAGACAGAGAGATTGTGTGTACTTTTATATACATATGCGTTCTCAATCAAAATGTTTCAAATATAAAGTTTAAAATGGTGTCATTTATACGCACGTACACACACATATACACACGCACACAGATAGATAACAGCTTCCCCACATTAAATAAAGTCATGCATAGGCGTCCTCCACCGGGATAAAAAAAACATGTGGATCACGAATCGGCCACCACAGCCATCTAAGAACCTACAAGAGCCTATGAATAGGACAGTCATATTTGATTTGAGTGACCGCCGATAACGATGATGGTGTGTGTGTATGTGTGTGCATGAGTGTGTGTGTGTTTGCTTGTGTGTGTGTGTGTGTGTATGTGTGCATGTGCGTGTGTGCTTGTGCTTGTGCTTGTGCGTGTGTGTGTGTTCGTGTGTGCTTGTGCTTGTGCGTGTTTGTGTGTGTGCGTCTGCGAGTACGTGTGCGTGTGCGTGTGCGTGTGTATACATTTGATATATGCACTCCGAATAAAAGAAAGTTTCAAATTTTCAGAGAACAACACAAGTATAACCAATAAGCCTACAAAATAAGCATTTCCCAATTCATCACAATATCATCTAATCTTTCATAACGACGAAGTTTTAGTTTTTTACGGCATTATATCTTGTTACGGATTATAGTATGATATATACACCATCATACATTTTATTTTTGCTTTTTCCCTTTTCTTTTTTCCATCCTCGTTGTTTGTTTGTTTTTTTCATGGGTGGGTTGCTTTTTCTTATACGTTTTGTTTCGTTAATTTTTGTTTGTTTGTTAGTTTTTGTTTTTTTTTTTTGTTTTTTTTTTGTTCTTTCTTCCTCTAATCTTCTTCATTGATATCTCGCTATTCCAAAAAACATATTTGAAATTAATATCTCTATGTCAAGAAACATATCTTAAATGTCGACACAAGCCAAAAAATATTGGACAATCTAAGCTTATATATAAATGGAACTTTTTCAGTGTGTCTGTTTGTTCGCTATACCCTCCGAAACGGTGGAGTCGATTTTCTTGAAAATTCATACAGTTGTACTTTATATGTCTGGAGTGCCCTTAGATGGGTATTGTTCCATAATACACACGGTAAGTATCGAACATCGATGATCTAAAGAATCAGTTTCTAGAAGGAATGGTCCGATTTAAACGAAATTTGACACACTTGTACAATCTATCATTCAAAGAATTGTTCAAAAATTTTATGACTACAGACCTCCAAAATACTTTGCCACATTTTTTTCATTTAGAGACCTGAAATTTTATATATGGAGTATTCGGACGCGTGGAACAAATTCGATTTGATTTTCAGTCGGAAAAATAGCTGAAAAGGGATCAAAAGCAATCCCCTAACAAGGACGGACAATATTGCTAGTAAACAATCTTTTCTCTTCTATCAATGTATGAATAACTAAAGAATTGGGAGAACGTGAAAACATGTTTCACTTTCTTTTTAAATTTCGAATTTTCTAAAAGAAATGTAATCACTTAAGAATTCTTTTATTTTTATTCTAGTCTTTTTTCAAGTTTTTTCTTGGGCTTTGCTCTTGTATTTTAACGTCTAACTTGCAAAGAGGTGCCAACGAAAAACAGCATCAGAGAAAGTTATCTTTGTGGAATGATTTTTCTTTCTCTTCCTTTCTTTGATGTGCCATATTTTAAACAAAAAAGAAACGACAGAAAATTACAATGTCTGTTTGGTATACTGTATGGGAAAATACAATGAACAATCGACTTATGTGTGTATGTATGTGTGTCTGTGTTTGCCAGCAATATTATCTGAGCAGCTAAACAAATCTGATATGGGTATGAACAGAATTACTAAACTAAAATGTATATAAAATGTATCTATTACGGTCAGTCAATTTGTCAATTATGTTTCTAGATAGGTGGCAACTAACACTTTCGCTTCTAACTACGGATATCTTCGTTTTTCCTATCTTGCTAAAGCTAGCTAAGTATGGAAACCTTCGTTTTTTGCATACCACTTGTATGAATGTCACGTCGCACCATTTATTTAAAAATATGGTAAATTCTAACTGTCATATAATGCAAATAATTAGTCAGCATCGAGTTTTTTCTCTACGTCATGGAAGTTTCGTATCTAATTTGAAAATATTCCTGATGAAAATGCGACTAGCATGCAGACGCCCCATGCATATATTGTTTCCGAGTCGAGTAGTGGTCATGAAAATGAAATCCTTTAAAACATACTGGTGCTAGTTCAATGTGTAATAAAGTTTGTAGGTTGGAATATATATTTTTTAATGGCTGACCGGATGGGAGCAACAGGAGTCAAGTAGTGGTTATGAAAATGGAATGCTGTAAAACACACTGGTGCCAGTTTTCTGTGTAATAAGATATTTAAGTTGAAAGTTGACATTTTCTTTTAAAACAGTTAACCCAAAATTAATGATCATACGATATTTAATATTTCTATATCCTAATCAATGATTGTTACAGGTTCTTACAAGGGTCGCTTCAGGCTTATCCATGTACCACTTATTTATATGTTTTTGAACTGATCATAGGAAATTATTTTTTTATTAATGAAAGAGTTAGGTCCCCTGACTTTCATAATCTTTTTGTTTTTGTCTTTTAAGTAATAGTTTTACACTTTCATTTTATTGTATTCTCCAAAGTTCTGTCTTTTTTTTTTCTTTTTTTTGCAGTATTCACTGTTTTCTCGGAGTTCGTTATTTTCGCTTTTATATAGTTACGAGAATCGTTCCAAGAGTAATGCCACCTATATTTTGAAGTAATCTTTAAAATTTAAAGAGCTACACAGACAGGTGTGGTACTATTAAAACGAGCGATAGTTTGTGCTCCAGAATTTGTATTTCTACATAGTCATCACCATTTTCAAAACATTTTTGCCAGCTATGAACTGCGCAGTCCATTTTCGCATATTTGCTTCTGATGCACGTCCATGACAAGAGTTGTTTTCTTAGAGTCACACATCATCAATATCTGCCACGGAGAGATGAAACGCTCATGTCATGAATGCATAAGTTCAGACATCATAACACCGCCATTTGCAATTTCCTCTGATCTATTCAGGCGAAATAAAAAAAACTTTTGGAACGACATATACGGAACGGGTTGGGTAGTTTGGTACAGCAGTTTGCAGTGAATTTGTTTCTTTCTTAAGATTTACGTTTTGGCTTATGTTTTTATGTACCTGGGTATGCTATCATTTTCGTTTGTCTTAAGTAATGTCCGAGACACAAATTTTTTTCTCATTTTTGTTTTCGGTTTTCTCAATTTTTTTTTATTGTTTCTTCTTTGTTTGCTTGTTTTTTGGTGGAGTTTGAAGTTTTTGCTTTGTTTTTTTTTGTTTTTTGTTTTTTTGCTGTTGTTGTTGTTGTTTTTTGTATTTTTGGTTTTGTTGTGTTTTTTTATGGGGGGGTCCTTGTTTTGCAGCTGTGGTCAGTCTTTAGGTATTGTTCTGAATGTATTATTCTAATTGTTTTGTTGCATTGGTTACTTCTTCCTCGATATTTGAGGGAGTTCTTTTTCTTTTCTTTCTTCTTATGCACAGTCGATCAGCATTGTTTTTCGGATGTATGCATGTAATCTGTTTTCTAGTTCTCTGGTTCTGATTTTTCATTTTTCATCCTAGAAACGGTCCCAAATATATTGCCAAAGGCACTGTCATGTGTTTATTCCTATGATTAGTGTTCATTAAGCTGCTTTTATTCTTCTTCGTTTTGGCAGCCTCGTTGAAGCTTCGGGCCAACATATTTTACTTCATCTGTGTTGTCTGTAGGAAGTGTTAGCAGGCGATAATAATAAGTTTGCAAGGAACAGATAAAAGATGCTTTAAAATATTCTCACTGGCTTATTCATATAATAGTATTATTACATTCTATCTAAACTTACTTAAAAAGTTTGATAATAAAGGAGCTCCACAAAAATACGTCAATCCATGATGGCTGAGGGATGAAGAGAGAAAATCCCAGGATAAGGCTTTCGCGATATTCACTTAATATTACACCTATTCTCGCTCAGTGGTGATATTGCCAACCTGACGTCTGTGGACTCATGCAATTTATGATATTATAATCCTTGCATATTGTTTTGTTTCTGTTAGTTTCCCTATTCTTCTGGAGCATTCTTTGCTATTTCTCTCATTTCCACTGTCTTAACGGAGTCTGCTTTGAGAATGCCTTTGTATTCATATGGGTCATCCTTTAAATGCTTGTATGATTTCCTTGTGGCGCAGTTGGATTCTGTCTGGGGTTTTTCTATTGTTCTTTTAAAATTATTTTGCTTTTTACTTTTCTCGTTTTTTGTTGTTTTTTGTTTTTTTTATTGTTTTTGTTTTTCTTCCTTTATTTTGTTTTTGATTTTATTTTTGTTTTTAGTTTTATTCATTTTTTTTTTCGAGTTTACTTCTTTTCAACATGTCTAGGAAATATATAATCTTTGAATTTCGTATATTTAGGCAGAATATCATTATTTCGATGTTTTCTTGATCTCTAATAATAATAAAAAATATTAAAATTAAAATTATTTTTAATGAAACTTTTCTGAATAATCTTTGAATTATGTATGTATACTATTGAACACACTATATACAGAGATATTCATTTGTTTGTTTGTTGCGTTTAAACCTACCATACTTTAAAATAGCCGAATTCCTTGATTTAAAAAAACATTTTCAAGAGAATTGTTTAAAAAAAAGTCATGGATATTTGACACTTTATAAAAGCTAAAATTTAATGCAATTTAGAGAGATAAACTACCTCTGAAATTAGATATAATAGATATTTTGATCAGCTTCTATAGAAAGCACAAGAAGACGTATAAAAAGATATATTTAGCTTAAAAAAAACGTCATTATGAATCATTTTAGAAATTATGGCCGGCAAAAGAAAATCGTACAGAAGCCAAATATAAAATGTGTTAGTGGGATAAGTTTGACAGATATTTGAACTTGCTGACAATTATGTCAAAGCGTCATGAATATTTTTCTTTCAACTTCGCCAAGTTTTAAATGTGTTGATGACTAAAGA
This sequence comes from Xipholeptos notoides, assembly GCA_036873565.1. Lineage (NCBI taxonomy): Eukaryota > Metazoa > Mollusca > Cephalopoda > Idiosepiidae > Xipholeptos > Xipholeptos notoides. Next base: position 3,513 of record JAYKTE010268290.1, on the reverse strand, counting down.
AAACGGAAGCAAATAAAACAAGCCAGTGTTACATTGTTTGTTTTTGCTGAATAAAACTGTCATAACTGATTCTTCACTTTGTTTTGACAAGAAATGTGGAAACTTACTCTCCGATTCCACAAATTATAAAGAGAAAACGTAAATATATATTGTAAATACTAAAATTCTTCATAATGTAGACACCAAAACAGATATCTAACCAAACACTATAATATTATATGTTTGATATCATCAATTAAATGGCTCGGTTCATTATTTTTCGTTTATAAATGTTCTTTCTATCTTTTTTTTATCTTGAATACTATTTAGCACGAAGTATACTCGGAATCAAAGCCCCTAGTAATATTCTTTATACTGACGAGTACATTACTTGTTATCTTTATTTCGTTAAAGATATTGAATTTAATATATAGTTAATCAATATTTGTTTTCTTCAAACAAAAAAACTAAGATGGAGGGAAATAATTATTCTTTTAAATTTAGCGTCTAGTTTCAATGAAAGTGTTTTGGAGGGTTATTGTTTTTGTTTTGTTTTGTTTGTTTTCTGGGTTTTTTTTTTTTCATTTTGACTTAAATTTGAAAAAATAAACACAGTGACAGCTCTACAAACGAATTTAATTTGTATGTTAAGTTATTCACCGTATGTTAAGATATTCGCAAGTTGGATCAACTGTTCCCATAGCAATATATATAAAACTATTTAATTTGTTCCATAGCTCCAAAACCTACCACATCTTATTAATAGATAGATCATTACTCCTTGAAAACCTATAGCATTGTAAAATATTAAACATGTAAAAAGAAATAAATTATAGAGAAATACCCAATAAAAAGGTTTTTTTTTATTGTCACCTTACCTTGAAGAATGCGAATCCAACAAGCAGAGGTGTAGGATTGCTGGTGCAGGAGAGGCATTAAATAATGTATTTATCTTTATTCAAATAATGTATTGACAAAAGAAATGCATTTATCAAAAATGGTTGTACTCGGCATTAAATGACCAGAAAACAAACAAACCAATCTAATATAACTATTATACTAGTGTTTACGCCTGTTAAGAATAACAGGTTTTAATCAAACAAAAATTAATTTTTCAAAAACCTGAATAAAGAAATAGCATGAAAAAGTGTAGTATATTTGTTTAAAGAAATTTAGTAGAAATCAGAAGTAATGAAAATATACAAACTATGTTTGTTTAAAGTTTGTATTTTGTTTTTGTATGTGGTATAATTAGTGACAAATTTGGTTGATGATTGACTAATTATTTTTATCAACTCAGATTTTAATTCTAACATTCAATTTTCAAAAAATAACTAACAAAAACAAAATACATTTAAAAAACACCTCGGCTATTAATATGTTCAATTAAATTATTAATCTGGTGTATTTCTTTCCTTTTCTTCTTTTCCAAAGTATTCTTTTTTCACTTCTCTCCTATCTCCTTCTTCAATGATTGGTTGCTTCATTAATTGATTGACTCGTCTTACGGGATATCAACCTTCTTCGATTGTTTAATGCTAAGAAGGACCATTTTATAAAGTTTATTTTTTTCTTCCTCACATTCTTTTGAATTTCTCAAGTTGTACTATTTAATCCATAGCTGCTAGGAATATGGGGATTAGCAACTTTCCCAAGGGTATTAGCCCAAATGGGAACCTAACGGAACGACTGGGATTTGAACTCGGGTTATACAATTCCACTGGCTTCAATCCATGTTATTTTAACAATATACTTATTACATTAAATAATATAATGTTTTTTCTTCCATTTTCAAACCAGATAATATCAAAGTTTTTTTTTTAGTTTTTTTTTTAGTATATTCTTAAGAAAACTGCTTTTAAAAATTTTTCATAAAAGTTTATATCGGCTATTTTATAAAAAAAATTCAGAAAAATATAATCTATTTGAAAAAAAATATATATGTATACAAAGCACACATACAGCCTAAAGGATACATTTTTTAGCACTTTCATAGAATATTTTGTGCTGTCTCGTCTCTTTCAATTCTTTCTATTCAGTAAAATATCCATCTAACCTTTAGATTAAATTTTGAGTAGTCAATTGTCTGTGCACATAATATATACTTTATCTCTATTGTTAGAAGAGTATTGATAATGACAAAATACGAGCAAGAATGGAGTCAATATCATATTATTGTCATGGTAGAAATGTAATCATTGATGTGTTCCTTAATTCAAAACGAATGTTTAAGAGTCATCGGGCAAGAATCGTGTGTTAAGCAGCTTTATAAGATTCTCTGCTTGATAATTTTGTTTTTGCTAGATTTTTGTTCGTTTGATCATTATTATTTGGGGCTAAATGAAGTAATAAACCAAAAACTAAAAAATATATAGAATTGATAAAAGAATATATATGTGTGCGCACGCACGCGTGTGTGTGTGTATTTGAATAAATTGTTGGTGGTTAGGAATTTCATAATAGGAATTTCATAATAGTTTTTAAAACAAACCACTTGAGCAGAGCAATTGAAACGATTAAAACGTGAGAAAATGATTATTGTTATAATTGATAAAAACTAAAAACAAATTGTATCATGTGTAAGGGGCCCAGCAGCAACCACAATATATATACAGATGCTCCTGAAAACTGATTTATTTTATCACTCATAAATTGTAATACATTTACCGGAAATTAATTGAGATTTCCTTAATGCTAACTTATAGCAGTAAAAATTACAACTTGCATTAAATCACCTAAAATGGTTGATATGCCGTAAAACACAAACAAACAAACAACTTGCAGAAGATACATTATTTACGAGTTATATATCTAAATATTTATTTACAATCTTTCAACATATGTCAGATCATTTTTTACCCACCCTTTCTATATGTGTAATTATCATCATATACTTTGTCGTGCACCAAACCGAATTAGGCACAAGTTTATTTTTCAAGTGCTCATTACTTTCCTGGGCTTTTTGTAATCAGTGTTGTCTTTTAACTAGTATGCATTGTATATATTCAGAATTTAGTCTAGCATAAAAATCTCATTACCGGGAAAAATCCATTTTGAAGAGAATGAGCATTTTCAATGGCCTACAAAAACACAGCTTGTTAGCTTGTTTCATTTCTAGGTAAGTTTAGAGAGTGTATGAAGAGATTACTCTATAATTACTTGAAAGCGAAAAGCACGTGAAAGAAAGAAAAGGGAAACAAATTTCTACCAAATACTACTAACGAATTATTCACAATTCTTACGATTAACGTCTACCCCCACTCTCTCTCTCTCTCTCTCTCTCCCTCTCTCTCTCTCTTTCTCTCTCTCTCTCTATCTCTCTCTATCTCTATCTCTCCCTCTTTCTTCCTACCTCTCCCCCTCACTTACATTTTCTTACACAAATACACACAGATGTAAACATTTTCCTCATTCTATTCATTAGATTTCTAAAAGCCACTTCTTTTGATATTTAACCTCAAACTATGAATATAAAAGAAGCAATCTTACACACTCACACACACAAACACACACTAACACACAAACACACACACA
>JAYKTE010268180.1:0-11682 GCA_036873565.1 Xipholeptos notoides | reverse complement strand
TGTGTCTGTGTGTGTGTCTGTGTGTATTTTATATTTGCCTACTATCCTATGGTTTTGACACACCGTTGTTCTTCGTCAGGTAGTCGGGCTTGGATACTCCTAGCCCAACTATCTGACGAGTTACATCGGTATGCCGAAACTCATAGGGTTGTAGTCAAATATAAAACATATACATGCAATCGTTCTATTTGTACATTTATAAATTCACTAATATTGAGCACTCTACTTTGCAATACAGCAAATGCAACGTTTGTTCTCCACCCACTCTGAAATTGTGGATGGTACCAAACTTCATCATCCAAAATGTTGTAAACAAAACAATGTAGCCATCTAAATTCATAGGTTTAGCATATTCTTAATCGTTCTACAAGAAATTACGAGTCTTTATTTCAGCGAGTTTATAAATTTGTGGATCCTTCCACCAGTCATGTATCTCGTGTAACTGTTTGTTATATTGACTATTCATCTCTAAGCAAATCTTATATTATCGTTTTGATTTCATTGCTCATGCTAATGCCAGTTGTGTCTGTCTATTTCTATGCGTGTCCGCTAATCTTTATAATTCCCGTTGAACCAGTGGAATTTTGATCCAACTGAATCGAACAATGATCAGGCAACTTTCAGGATGCCTAATTATTGGATTTATCTGTAGGTCAAGTATTTGAATATCGATTCTGAACTGTTATAGTCAATCCGAAAATCACTGATCCAGAAAATCAGACGGGACCTTTAGTCTATAGCCTGATCTGAGTAATTGAGTATACGCAGGTTAAGCCCTTAGACGTGACCTATAGTAACTTGTATGTGGTACATAAACCCTCGAAATCGAAGAAAGGTCATGAGTAGATATTTAAGAACGAGGCGGAGGAGTAGTAAGCGTAAAATGACACTATTTTAGTTCTGTTAGAATTAGCAAAGTAGACATGAAGTAATGCAGTTATACTTGGGATTAAATTCCCTAATAATAACTACTAACTTGAATAGGCATGATCAGACTTCCACCTCTGTTTTAGAGACAATAATTAATTTTTGATTAAAGCCATTAATCTAGAAAGTACTTTCTGTTGCTTGTCGCGAATCAACCAGTATTCTTTTCGACTCACGATTTGACTTAGAAAAGGGCGAGCACAGTCCGCCAAATAATCAAAGAACCTTGTGCAAATAAAGTGTTTTTCGGAATCTTTGAGATAGAACGTGAAAGTTTGTGCATTGAGGTTTTGTAGTGTTGTCCTATCTTTATTGTTTTGTTCACAATATTTTGATTAATATAATCTTCGGCTTTCTTCAGATGATCGAACCTGAGAACCTCTGATTCTACACAAAAGTAATAATAAGTAAGATTACATCTTAGATACTGAATACTTCCTTCTAATCGGTTATAGTTTAAAGATTGAGTACAATATACCCTCATGGATTTAATTAATAGTCAAACGACTCATATGGGAAAATTTGGTCACAGGAAGAAGGCCGAAGGGAACATCGGCCATAACATTGGGAGGATAATAGTAAATATGAGAACAACAGTCTGAAAACTCGATAAACGTGTAAAGACTTCATGGAAGACACTACAGATAGAAACAAAAAGACCACTATGTAACATATGTGTGACTGAATCTTAGAATTTAATGCACCGATTGCATCTTGTTTTTCTGAATTAATGGAACTAAAAATTCCATCATTTCTTCAGATTATTTTGTTAAACGGTTTATAGTATTATAGTAGTAGAGTTCCAAACGACTTCAAACGACTAATAAAATGTATAAAACTAATAATTCTCTTTTTTTTTTTTGCTAATTATATTCAGGAAATATTTTTTTATAGAAAAGTAAAACTTTATTTAATAAAACCTCATAGAATTTAAGTTATCATAAAAAATAATGCAACAAATCAATGGGCGCTAACCGTACGCGCGCATAAAATCAATTAAAATTTAAAATTTGTATTTGTGTTCAAATTTTCTCTTATTTTACAAATTGATAACTTTTTTCTATATGTCCAATTGATTTTATTTTTACAGATCTTATGTAAAATTCTATGCTCTTTTGAATGAAAATAAAAAGTGATTTTTATACTTTTTAAAAGCTTTTTACCCCCCCCCTATTTTAAAGCAAGGATTTTTAAAAAAGAAATACCCATTTGGAGAGTTTTAGATACATCTTGATTCAAAGATAATAGATAAATAAAAAAAAACACCCTTCCATTTATTTCCCAAATAACCTCAAAGTTTGAAAGCTTATCTTGATTAAAAAACAAATATTAACCTTTTTAAATTTTTTATAAGAAATTTTAAGAATGTGTATTTATCTGATTTTTATCGTGCAAAAACATTTTTTAAAGTTTGCTTAAACATTTTGTATTTATAAAATATGATCTCTATGCCTTGCTAAAGACTTATTAATTTTCATTTGGATATTTTGTAAATATTACAAAGAAATTTACATAGAAATATTTAAAAACAAAAATGATAAAGTGTAAACCTTTACTTACAAACAAAATTGTATTTTCAAAGCTGACCTGACGACATTTGTTCACCATTTCTAAGGGAAGGTGGTAATGTGTTATGTGTCAATAATCGTCACTGTTAAGTTAGGTTTTGACAGATTCGTAGGAAAAAAAGTGAAGGTAAAATACGATTATTTTTTATCTATTTAAGCCCTTTTACTTTTGAAATGTAACAGTTATTAACCCTGCTGCTAAAGCCAATCCAGTTTTGTTTTAATTTTGGACGCATTTTTTAAAGCAGTCTCTAAAAATATTGGTTTAATTTCAAAATTTGTGAATTCTGGATTATTTACCCAGTTGAATTCTCGTAGAAGATACCTGGAAGTACTTATTGCACATATATTTCTGTCAGATAAGTTACTTTTTATATTTTTATTTGATCTTTGACTTTTGACTTGTAACTAGTTTTAAAATTCGTGCACTTTAAAAAAAACAGCATTCGTTTAAAAAATACAGTCCATTTTTCTTTATTTTCTTTTAAACTTTTTATTTTTTTAAACACTTTGATCTTTGCCCAATTCATTGAGAAAAAAAGACTCTAGATACAATTTTCACATAGTAATAAGCTTCCAAAGATACACTAGAGTGAAAATGGCAGACGTATTGGAACACAACTAGTCTTATAATGTTTTTTTAATACTGAGAATCATTTTTCTCTAGAAAGATTTTTATTTAAATTACTTATCCCGGTTAAAATTATTTGGCAGATATATTTCCAAATTTAGGAGCTATACAGATAAAACTGAGAGAATATTCTTTCCTTGGCTTATCCTAAAAGTGAACGCTTCAACTAGAATTTGAACTTGGTTCTATTAATTTAAATATCGATATTCTAACTGTTATGCAATAAAGGTTTACCCTTGAAATATATTTACTCCAGTGGTAACTAATTTCATATTCAATTGGCATACGTTCAGTAGAAGTTATTTTTTGTCTTGTTTTCTTGTTTGAGTTTGAATAAAAATGGAGGACGATCTGATATGGATTGAATACGCATGCGTCGTTTGAAGAAGGCATCCGGTTTGAAAAGCAAAATCTGCCTTTGAAGCCGGCGGCAGTTAAAAATAAAGGAATTAAAATAGAATAGAAAAGAAAAAAAAAGATTACTATTTGATTGATTGATTGATTGATCTTGTTGATTGATGCAAGATTTATATCACTTTTCCATTTCTTCCTAAGACATGAAATAGATCTTTTTATCATCAGAATTGACTTGTCTTTTTCTATCTTTATCTGTCCGCTTCCTGTTCTGCCTTCCTGCTTATACAAATATCTTCCCTACTAACTTGAAAAATAACTGAATGATGCAATTCCATTAATTTAGGAAAGTGTATAAATATTAAATGATTAGAATGAAAGAAAAAATACGATGATGTTTGATGTGGTAAGATCTGATATAAAAAAAATTCATATATTTAAAAGAAAATGACCATTTAATTTTAAAGATCAAATTGAAATATAGGTTGAGAAATGTCTATTTTCCGAAGTATTTTGTTGTGTTTAAAAGTTAATGGGAAGATAACACGACACTGAACTGATTAATAAAAGTATATATTAAAAGAATACAGAATTTTGAATAGCTGAGAAGATGCTTCTCCCAAGCTTAAGAAAAAATTGTGATATTACAACCTTACTTCTTGATTGCTGATTTGAGTATTGCAAAGCAGTGCCTGGCTGAAAAGAGTTGCATGTGGACCAGATCATTGCAAGCGGTTATACTCCAACAATTTTAATGACAATCTAACTCTAAAATTTCACATTTTTAGAAATTAATCTGGTTGCAGTTAATATTTTACTTTAAAATACAATGAATAGAAAGTATAGATATGAATCCTATTTTTCTTTTCTAACGTTACGGGTTGTTTTGACGGCCATTTGTCTTTCACGGTCCGTCGAGTAAGAAGAAATATAATTGCTGTAATTTTCAACTTTTAAAGTCGTTTCCTCAATTGATGGTTACGGTTCGGAAAAATATACATTGTATTAGTATTCATTATATTAAAACCCAATTATTATAACCATAGCATCACTACTGAGCCAAAATCGAACTACTATCACAGACACAGCTCTGAAGAAGAAATCTCATATGAAGAACTTACTCCCTATCGATTACAGAACAAAATAATAAAATAAAACAAAGCAATATGTTCTAATAATATAAAAATTTAGATAAAAAAAAGACACCAGAAAATTGCAGATGCAGATTATGTGGACTGAGAAGGAAGATAGAAATCCACATCAAGTGGATTCACAAAGCTCACGCAATCAGATCTATTCTGAGGCAAGAAAATGACAGCTTTAAACTTAGAATTTATGAATCCTAGTTTTTGTATTTTCTTCTTGATATATAATTAATCTATATATTTTTTATCAAATATTGCCTTCATCTTTTTAATTTATTGCGTTTTGAATAACGGCGAAAAGTCAACTTTTCCAGAGTCACTTGTGCCTCATTATCATAATTTAAATTTTACCAATTGAAAAAAATAATTTATTGCGATCATTGTAAAAGAAAATTAACTAAAAAACACTAACAAGATAGAAGTGTTGGAGAAGACTTATTATCCCTTTGTGCCTAAGATGTAATTGCCCGATTGCATCTAGTTTAACTAAACAAATGGGACTAAAAAATCTCTCATTTCATGAGATTATTTTGTTAAAAGGTATATCGTCTTATATTTCTTTAATACTGAGAATCATTTTTTCCGGAATGCACATTATACCTCGGCGTTGGCAGAATCAGGGTTTTTTTTTTACTACTGATGTGGTCATTCGATATACCAGTTTGTGTACCTGAGGAGATGCGGTACCATTTATTCTAAAATAGAGAGGAATGTAGAGGAGTTTACGAGCAGACATGCCGTCACCCTGATTCCCAAAAAGGGCACTATCACTAAAAACATGAATGCTGTGAGAGTGGGTTGTATAGGAACCGGATGAAAAATATACAAAAAATCATGAAGAAAAAAAGAGACAAACCACAGCTGACCACGATGAAAAAGAAAAAAGCCAAACATTTTGGGGGCCTATGAGGAGACCGGAGGACACTACACCTTATAAACTCTAAAGGGAATGACGTGTCAAACCAACCAGCCAACCAACCAACCAAAGAAAGGAAAAAATCTTTAAATTTTTAATTGGTGTTTTTTTGTTTTTTTTCGTTTGTGTTTTACGGTGATTTAATGCCGAGAACAATAATTTTTGATAAACGTTAGTTTTTGTACTCACATAGTTTTTTTTAGTGAAACAAATTTCGCTATTTAACCCATAGCTGGAGGGAATGTGGGGATTCATAACTTTCCCAACAGTTACGATTACGAACGCAAACGGAATAACTGGGATTTGAACTCGCGTACTACGATTCCGAGGTCCGACTGCCTACTGATTGGCCCAAATCGACTGGTGTCGAATTGGTGTTTTACTCTGAAATTTAACATGTTTCTATTTTGGAAGCTTCGGGTATTAATGGTACGAAAAAAATAAACTACTACTGTTAAGGAAGAAGAAAAAAATTGAATAAGTAAAAAAGTAGGAAGAGAAGATTTTGGAGAATGAAAAGTAAAATAGAAGAAAGAAGAAGAAAAATAGTAGAATCAGCAGTATTATTATTAGTTGTTGTAATAGTAGTAGTAGCAATAAAATCATGTTTGTGGATAGAAATTTGCCGTAAGTCACGTTTTAGAATGTCGTGGAAAAAAATTACCAGTTCCAATGACGGAGGAATTGGAAATAAAAAGAAAAGAAAAAAGAAAAAAATGGAATTATAATATTCGACTTTTAAAATACCGAGAATATTTTTCTCTCTCTCGTTTTGGAATGAATTTGATTGAAATCTCAAATGAATAAATTAAGACGGAAATAAATTAAATTAGAAAAATAAAATATTCCTCGAACTAAAAACTGTGATCAAAAAGGAGATTATGTTGAAAATGAAAAAAAAATTGAAACGATAAAAGAGAAAGAATTTGAAAAAAAAAAGGAAAAATGACAAAACAAGAAAGAAAAAGGGAGCAAAGAAAGAAAAAAAGAAATAAAGTGAGAGAGAGGAAGAGGAAGAAAGAGGGAGAGAGAGTGAGAAGTATAATCAGTTTGGGGAGAGCGAAGGAAGAAGAAAAGACGAGAGGGAAGAAGAAGGAGAAATACTTCCATTCCGATCGTAATATCTTTTACTGTCATTATCTTTGAAGTTAATTAGATTATGATAATTTTAATCACAATTATTATTACTATTACTATGACTATGATTAGATTTAGCGCTGTATCATAAATACTAACTAAATAAAAATCTTAGGACTAGGGAATAAGCTAGATTTAGCTCCTGAAGAACTTTTCATACTTTATTTTTTCCGAATGTTTGAGATGACTTTTTCTATCTTATATGGAATTTTCGGACAATTGTTCTTATCTTTATTATTGATTTTCGGTATTTCGGCTGTTGTACACTTTTACATTGTTCATATGATCAAAATTCATATTTATGAGCGTTCAGAGTACTTCAAACTTAATATATATTTCAATCCACGGAGTAGATTGTTCTCATTACATCAATCATGACCGATGAGAAGTGTAACGTAGTCGCTGGTTCCGACATAAAATAACCAAACCAACCAGTGCACAGTTATTTCAGGCGATTCACTTGTATGAAAATAACCTCGGAGTACAAAAACATTAGAAATGGAACGAGGTCAAGGCAGAAACGGGACAATAATTATTTTGTCTAAGCGATGAGTCGTCGATCTATCAGCTGACCTGTGACGTCAGAAGATAGACCGGGAAACATATATGCAATCACTAACAACAAAAACAGGCGCAATGCTGATTTGAACGCACGATTCTTCACGACAGAGTTTTTTTTTCAGCCCTGAGTGCAAATGAAGAGTACAGACTAGCTACCGCATCACACAAATTACTGCTATCTGAGAGAAACGGGCGTAGAGTTATTCTGCGAGAGAGGGGACTCATGAGAGGGACAGTTACAAAGTAGAGTTGAAAGATAAGCGATAAAAGAAACAAATGACAACGCTGACATTATTATTAGTTTCAATAGTTTGTTTGGAACTTGAGGTGCTATTGAAAAGATAAAAAAGATACAGACCAGTTATTACATTATGTATGAACTACTTTTTTTTTACATTTTGATTCTTTCAAAACGTTTTAAAGTAGGAAGAAAAGATTTATCTATGACATCAAATTTATTTTCAATTTTCTTTAGTATTTAGAATTTGTTCAATTGTTTATTTCGTTTGTCACCAAGTTTTCTTATTTTCTACTTATTTGTCCGCTATTATTATCATTATTATTTCTACTATTTTTAACATTACAATTTGTGGAAGTGAGAGAGTTTAAGAACGAGATAGAAATCTATATATCAAATGAAAGCATTTAAAGCGTAACAGTCACGAGATGAATGAGAAAATGAATGAGATGAAAAAATTCTCACACAAGGAAATTAGTGCTTTAACCTTTGAATTTATGAATACCCAGTTTTTGTATTTTCTTCTTTACACAATATTAATCTATATATTTTTTATCAAATATTGTTTTCGTCCTTTTAATTTATTGTATTTTGCTCAATTTTGTATTTTGTAAAGTTCCGAACATTTATTCGTATCTTCATTGTTATATTCACAATTCATGATCAGGTTCACATTTCAGAATTTGACATGGAGTTTCCCATTATACAAGTAATACATAAAAAAGGCAACAAGACATATTGACTGAAATGTGGTGACTGTAACGATGAATATAAGAATACAAGTCTTAATAGTTTAAATAATGATCATTTACATTTTCTTAACTCTGCCGTTGGTCACATAGGGTGGTTGGACACCCCAATGTTTGGTTTAAATACTCATAATTCCTAAATTATAACTTTTTACCCGCTCCTTTTACAGGTACTTTCCTGACTCATTGAGTGTGCAGTATACAACTGTTCAACCGAATTATAATATGTCGTCTGCTGAATGAAAGATAATTTAACTTTGTCTGCTTAAAGAAAAAGGTAAATAAATGGAGCAGAAAATGAAAAAAAAATATGATTAAACAAAAAGAACAAAATAAGAAAGAAAGAACGAAACATAATTCTATAAAAAGACAAAAGCAAACAGATGAAAAAAAGTAAGAAAAAAATTCAAAAGTTCTTCACGAGTGATAAGTAAGAAAATAAATCAATAAGAAACAAAATTAATGGAACCCAGCGGATAAAATTTAAGAAAGTTAACCGACACAAATACTCATACTCAAATATTGAGAATCATTCGTGAAAACTATTGATTAGTCATATTATTCTTTTATCGTTTAATGTCTTCATTCTTTTTGTTTAAATAGTTTTGTCCATTGTAAGAAAATCTCACTATATTCTGACGCAGTTCGTAAGAAATAGGCCGTGAAGTCAGAGGGGAAAAATCACATTTAATGGTCTGTAAGAATTAATGATTCTATTGTAATGTTCAGACCATTCTTAGTCTGAAGTAGTTAAAAGTCTTAATATAAATGTGCATCAGTTTTTGTTGGTCATTGACGTACCAAAATGAAGGAGCACTAGGTTGGGAAGGTCGGGACCAGGAAGACAGAACCAGCCACATTTTAGATATCTATGTCTTTTCAGCATAAACATTAAAAGCCGACTGTTCAATCTTGTTGGATGGGGTCGATCAGAAAAAAAAATATTGAATAGGAATTTAAAGGTGTCTTAAGTTTGTTTCAACTTATGTCTGCTTTACTTCGCTTGTGGATGTCTGCCACACAAAGGAATAGATTAAACGAAAAAAAGTAAGATTCGGCTTTGTTGGATTTAGAGACGCGTGCGGGGAAGGCCTTGACAAGAAGAAGATGACTTCTACATAGTATATAACTGCTGTGTTTGAAAGTTTGTGGAAAGATAACACGTCACGGCACTGGGTAAATAAAGTATACATTGAACAAAATAATAGAGAATGTTGACTACTGGCTGAGTGGATCCTCATTTCAAGCTTTGAACAAATGTGATGTTACGCCCTTTCTCCACGACTGCTGATCTTAGTCTGCACAGAGCAGAGCTTTGTGGGTACTTATCACGTGTAGGATAATCCATCATACTAGATGTGATACCCAACAATAACATAAATCGCAACCCATTATATTTCAAATATATTTAATTTGCAAATGAACACATTTCAGATAATTGTCTTTTGTTAAAGCAACTACAGTATACCCTAACCCTCATCTGTTCGTTGTTCCCGATTCGCGATTCCGCATATTAATGGGTTAGGCTCTTAACCCTATTGCATCATATGTCTGTATACCAGGCTAGCGTCATAAAAATAAGAAACCGACTTTTCGGTACAGTAATACAGTATGGGTAACTATGCTTTGTGGTGTTACTGTCCCCTTGTACTTATGCTTCTTTTTTTATTAAAATACTGTGGCAGTACAGAATTAGAATGTGTTTACATCATCATTACTACACTAGTAAAACAGATAACTGCACTCAATATTACTATATTATTAATGTATTAATGAGTGAAAGTGTCTTTTAAAAGTGTTTGGAAAGTATTAAAGACTACGTGAGGAATTTCCTGTTATATCGTGATTGGAGTTTAAAATTATTATGCGCTATTTCGATTGAGAGTTGCTCCGTTGCTTACCTTTTCCGGATAGTAAATTTAGGAAATAAATCCCTTTTCTCCTTCCAGCCGTGAGTTAAAAATACAACTATTCTTCTTCCATAAATTGGATGACACAAGAAAGACTTTCAGTTTTCCCCACAATCAAGTGAAACGTTAATATGCATTAAAACAAAACCAATCAACCAACCATCAAACCAATCATACAATCAATCAATCAACCAACCAACCAACCAACCCACAAACCAACCAACCAACCCACAAACCCACAAACCAACCAACCAACCCACAAACCCACCGATCCAGAAACCAGCCAACGAACCAACTAACCCACTAAAAAAAACATCCAACCAACCAGCCAGCCAGTATCCAACCAACAAACAAACTAATCAACTAGAAACCAACAGATCCAAAAACCAGCCAGCCAACCAACCAACCAACCAACCAACTAACTAAATAACTAGTTGATGCCGTGCACTATAAGCACAATGGGAAATCTTAATGTGTCTCTTGTAACAAAAAAATTAAAAATGCTGTATCACGCATGGGGTTGTAACATTAATATTTATTTTTCCATCTCATATCGTAACAGTTAATTTTTATGAAGTGGTGCGTATCTTTATTTAACGTTCCAATATTTTTCAGAATTTTTTTCAAAGTTTTTCAAGATTTCATCGCCTCGTATTAACCCTCTTGCTGGTTTCCTTTAGCCACTTATTGAATAAATTTTTAAAAATAGTGAGAATAAGCCTAAAATATAGATAAACTACTTTTCTTTATTTCTTTTTTTAAAAGTTTTAATACAAATAGAAATAAAATGAAAATAGATAAAAATCTTCACAATATTTATCGATATTTCAAAAAAAAGTTTTACGAACGACTGGAGATTTATTTTTATTTATTGACCTTTTTGGTTTATTTTGGAATCGTAAAAAAGAATTTTAAAAAATCGAAAGATAAGTTCCGGCATCTTCTTTAATCTCTATTCACTAAATAAATTAGTATAAAATAAGATAAAATAAACGTATAAATTTTAGATACAGCGTTCAGATCTCTCCAAGGAACAAAGAAAAAAAACAAAAGAATCTTAAACCATATTTTTTTCCTTAAAAGATAAGATGCCATTTACTTTATTTGCGCAGCACGGACTTTTGTCGCAAAAACGATAGCAATATTTCTAATAAGTTTTGATTTTATCCAGCCATTATCGACCTTCTTCATTCTTAGTATATTTAAAAAGGACGGGGAGCATAGTGACTGAGTTTGATAAATGAGATGAAGGCAAATGCTTCAAAGAATGTCTGAAAAATAAACGTAAACTAAAATGTATGTGAAAAGAGTGATAAAGAGATAGGGAGAGAGGGAGAAAGGGGAAAAGATAGAGATAGAAATACAAAGATACAGAGATACCAAGATAGATAGATAGATAGATAGATAGATAGATAAATAGATAGTTAGAATGATAGATAGATAAATAGACATACATACAGATAAGGGGAGGGGAGCATAGTGACTGAGTTTGATAAATGAGATGAAGGCAAATGCTTCAAAGAATGTCTGAAAAATAAACGTAAAC